>JAGDQP010037417.1:0-18628 GCA_022664845.1 Lepisma saccharinum | reverse complement strand
GTTGTACAGTGTTGGCGTAGGATTCGGGAGTTCGAGTGTTCGATCAAAGCGGCCACCCTTCTAGACTGAAATTTTCGTTTTTTTTTAGGTTTTTCCTAGCGCTGTGATGGCATTTTCCCAACTCCTTTCCCTTCCTCTATCCCGACCTGATTCTTAGATGCCTAGAGTGGCGTAAAATTAAATTCAAATTGAACTTGGATTGTTCGCATTGTTTTGAGCAGTCTGATTAATGTGAGTTATTTGTCCATTCTGGTGGAAGAGATGTTTATTCTTGATGATTTTATTTTCTTCCTTATCCAGGACAAATTTCATTTCGTCCAAAATTTCATAAATGTATTAACACAATTCTTTTGTAAATTTGTAATTCCAAAATTTTTAAAGCACTTTAGATTGGGCCTACATATTTTCAAATAAGTTTTCCTAAGTACTGTTTACTCTTCTTTTTATTTTTATATGTCAGCATCTCCTTAACTGTTGTTAATATTTGATGGAAAACCTTAAAAATAAAAATATATACTAAATGTGTACTCTTGAGCACTGTCCATCACCCCTATTTATTACAATCATTGTTGTCCGGGTATCCACAAAATACATCCTTTGTTAATAACTTATTTTTGATCGTACTTTTAAATATATTTTCTCTTTCCTTCCTTTAATGTTTTTCATCAATTTGTAAGCATTTCCCGTAAATATATTAAACAATTCATATTTCTTAATAATTATTGTTTTCTTTCAATACATGCAGTACAAAGTCCAAAAACACAACATGGCGTCGATCCGAACAGTAAAGTATACACATTATTATGCTTCTTCTGAGCAAGGTTACTTGTAAAAAATCATCGACGCAGGCTTTAATGATCTAAAATAGAATATGAATGTTTACTAATTTCGAATTAGAGCATATATCAGTGCATTTACTTCGGAAACTGTCTTTGTAACACAAAAGTAAAATAGAAGGAATGGCGCGATAGAGCAGGAGTTAGCATGACGGACAACAAACTAAACTAAAGAATCTAAGTGCGAGCTCCAGTCCAGAGAGTTGAAATCTTTCGGCCAATGGTTTAATGCTTAACAAGATAGGTTTATTAGAATTCGGTGTGAAAGGTTTGTAGCAACTTTGCCTCCTGTCAGCTAGGAAGTGTCCTGCAAGATTGTAGTAAGTTTGGATACTTGCAATGCCAAACTTCGTGTAAATTTGCAAATACACATCGTACTAACTTGTTGCAATTTTTAGTGCTATCTTGGTTATCATATACTATGTGTCAATATTTAATTTACTTAGCTGATATTTAAAGACCAAACATACATTATGAGGACTAAAGTCCTTTACATATCTAAGGGATGATATAAATCATCGTCCAGTCATGGAAAAATTAGTTCGAGGGCATAGCATTAAAATTTTCCTGTTATCCAACTTATACTTACGCCTTATTGCGTTTATGTTCTGTGTAATGCGTATCAGGAAAAATAGTAATTTTCAAATCTGATTTATTTAATTCATTTTCGGGAGATATGTAGAATTTTGAATATTATATAAACTGTTGAGAAATACAAAAGGAAGGAAAGCGGAGGAAATATTTATAAGTACGAACAAAAAGAAGTAGCTAAAAAGAATTTATGTGGAAACCAACAGTAATTCAATAGGAATAATCACTGTAGGGAAATCAAACTTAGTCCAAACTTGGTATACTCCAGCGTGCTAAGTTGGAAATAGACAGCCAGTTTTGTTTAAGAAATGACATCGACCCAGACAGTAAAGTACATATCATTGTGATTGTCTTGATGAGACTCGCTTGGGAAAATCAACGGGTCAGTCTTCTTCATAGCTTTAGCAAAGTTTCGAATTTAAGCATACATGCATAGCTTTATTTCATAATTTGTGTTTCTAGCTAAAAAAAACCTAGTAAAATGTCCTTTCCTCAGAAGAACTGTGGAGAAATGGTTAAATTCACGGAGAAGAAACGAATGAATAGATTTTAACTTCGAACCCCATTACAATCAATAGAAATATTTTTCCGCTACAGGCTCGATGTTGTTCTACCAATGTTATTTTTAACGAAAGAAAGGTTATAACAAGCTTGAGCTGAAAGCTTTAAAGCAGGCTTGGTGTGAAAGATTTGTAGGAAATGTGTTACTTGCCAACTATCTGTAAATTTGTATCCTTGCAATCCCAAACTTGCTGCAAATTTACGGTGCTAATTGGGATGGGTGTGCGACTCAGAAATTACTTCAATAGTCATTCAACTATATTTGGTAAAAGTTTATTTTAAAAAAAATGCAATACTAATATAGTACGTCATAAGAAACAACCAGATATTTCTTATGTGGAACAAACGAGAGTAGTATGGTTTTAAATCGAACGAGAACAAAAAAACGCAATTCCTCTGTCTTCCCAATACTAAATGTTTCGTTTATTAGCGGTCTGAAATGTGGACCTTCTAATTTTGTTTTTTGTACCTGTAAGTTTATAATGCAGGGCAGCGTAGAAACGAAAACAACTACAGATAAATAGTATGAAAATTTTGTTTCAGTGATTTGGATTGGCTAACCGTTTCTAATTTTGTGTTAAATAATT
Organism: Lepisma saccharinum; assembly: GCA_022664845.1. Taxonomy (NCBI): domain Eukaryota; kingdom Metazoa; phylum Arthropoda; class Insecta; order Zygentoma; family Lepismatidae; genus Lepisma; species Lepisma saccharinum. Next base: position 16,053 of record JAGDQP010037417.1, on the reverse strand, counting down.
GGCTGGTCCTTTAATTTGGTTAACTTTCTCCATTTTATGAATTCACTCTAGCGGTTAAAGTAGGTAAAGAGATAGTGACTTCAAGTTTGAAATTATCTTCAATTATCAGCTTGGTTTTAATTAGTTAATGCTATAATGCGAATCACATTAGTAGGATCAGCATTCCCCATTTCAAACGTTGAAGCTTTCAAATACAATATGTTTTCCCGATAGGCATTGTTTTCATATTGAGCATATTGCAGCCGATTTTTTGTTGTTTTGCTTAACATCGCTTTTTTCTACCAATAATAGTGTGAAACTTGCCCCTATAACATATATTTATTATATCTTTGTTCCATGCATATTTGAGAATATAAATATTTGTATCAAGGTTGACGATTGCAGCTTTTCAAATTTCGAACACCCGTACCCTGTAAGTAAAATGTCGATAGGCTGACGGAGTAAAATGTTGGCATTAGACGATCCAAGGACCGGACGTTGAACAAAACGCAACGTTCTGCTGCCGAAGATGGGCCGACGTCGAGCCGCAAAAGCCCGAACTTCCACCCACCGAATCCCCAACCTAAAAAGTCAAAACAGAGAATGGCAGATGTTAACAGTCAAAGGTAAACATACGTATTTGGAATATGTTGATTTACTAGATGATGTTTTGAGTAGTTTGTAAAACTTCCAAGATTCCAAAGCTGGGTTTGAACCTGGAAGCTTCCAATTTGTAGCTCATCACTCAAAACATCTCTATAGCGACTAATATTTACTATTCCTTGTATGTTACGAAGTCTGTATCTGAAGTAAAGACATGCGTATATGCTTGAATTATTCGATACTGTCCTTCCTGTATTAGAACTATAAAGTCTGCTTCCTGGATTTTTTTCCAATCTGTTCCGTCTCGTAATTAACAACATTGTTACAACTTGGTATTACTTTCGCGGTTATGGTCTGCGATGACAAACGAACGGGGCTTAGCAACAAAGTAGCAACATCTTATTGGGCCATTGAAAATGTGTGTGTATGTTTTATCGTTATATTAATCCTTTTCAGTACGGTTCGGCTTTTATTTGGCCATAATGTTTACCTTAATTGCGATGCCCAACATAAGGGCAAGTATATGGAAATGAACTTTTTAATTAACGAAATTACGTAAAATAACATTATCTTGATCTTTTATGCATTACGTGTTTTATTTTCCCGTCCTGATTTATAGTTGTACATTTTTCAACTTATCTGGAACTTGATTCGAAATTGCGACTTTCTGATTTGTTCGAGACTTCCTATCCACTCGTCTACTGATGTTTCATTAAGAAAACATACTTCCAATATGTGTTTCCTCAACTCAGTTATTGAATGTGGTGACATACAGAGAGGGAAAATTTTATATACGTTACTTCTATATAACGCGTTATAAACATACAAAATATGAAATCTATAAATAGTGTGACATTTTTGCAACTGTACGTGTGACCAGGCAAACGTTGAAATGGCAGCCACTTGTATGCTGCAAATTTAGAAGCTGCAGTGTTCAAATGACATTTCTTATTATCCTCAACTGGAAGCGATGTGTGTTGATTTTTGGTTACAGAAGCAAGCGTTGAGCGAATGTACGTTTTGACGTATTACTGTACTTAAGGTTGGTGTTACGAATAAGTGGTGCACTTGTACAGAAAAATAGTGCCCTGTTGGTACTACGGCGTGCTCTGTAAAATGTCTTTCTAGATATAAATATACCTACAACTTCCGAGAAGGTGCTCCAGGGCTAAAAACACCACTGCTTACGATGTGTGTTTTCTCAAAATGTTAACAACCGTGGACACGTTATTCGTCACATTGGTCCTTTGTTAATTTTTCCACATTAGCCCAACATTTAGCCTATCTGATGTTTTTGTGGTTGGACCATGATTGGAAATTTAACCGACCTCGGACAAATAATACCAACCAAATACTATATAATTACGTTGTCCACACATAACATGTTACTTGGGCAATAAGGTCACCTGATAGATCCCGCCATGATGCTGATCAATTGGCCCGCTCTCAATGTCCTGTCACGACAGCAACCGGCTAAATTCGTACATAGGTTCGACTTCGTTTCGTTGCTGAAATGCCGACTTGATGGACGCCATCGAACAAGGACCTGCGAGCCACATCTTTGAGGGCAACCGCCACAAATCCTCAAGTCGGCTTACTTGAATATGGCGGTATTTTGCTCATAGTGCACTTAACACATCTGGTCACACAATTGTTGATGTTTGAGCCCTTATGTTAGTCACAAAGTAAGGACCTGCACAAAAATTTGGCCTAAAAAATAATTTGGGAGATGTATTGAATTTATACCATCATGAACTAATAAGTCTTATATCTTGTTTTTTTTTTTATTTTTTTAACTGCTTCAGCCTCTAAATTGGTAGATATTTGGTATTTTGCATCTGAGTCCAAAACAACGCTTTAAAAGTCTATATTAATTTATATTAGAGGATGATATAGTTCAATTTATTAATTAAACAAAGCTTTGACCAGTTATTGTTATATAAGATGAACATGCTACTTGATTCATAGTTAATACCCTTTATTTTAAACCTGAATCTATGTTGAATTGAATTTTAAACAACTGTTTTAACAAAAGAAGTGAAAAAATTGTGAGTAAGTAACGTTGCTCTGCTTATAAAAGTGTATTTCTTTATTATGTTGTTTTGCTTTCAAGGATTCCCTCGCTCTAAGATCTGTATCGACATTTAACAGAGCACAAGACAACAAAAATCATGATGGAACCTTAAAATTCTAAGTATTGTCTCAATTTACAATGCTCTTCTTGTCACTACTCTATGTCGGGTTTGACGTGTTGTTATTGTGGCGGACGCCGTTAACGCGTAGAGTTTTTCAGCTTTTTTTCTTTACCGGAGAGTGATCGAAGCCTTATCGAGAAACATGTTTATTTTCACTTCTACGAAACGGAATAGTAACTTGAATCCAATAGCTTTAACTTTCATTTTTGTTCTTTTTAACATGTATATCTTTTGTGTGTTAAAAGTTTATTATTCACGCCAGAGTCTCGCCATTCAAACTACTCGACAGAGTTCAACAAATAGCTAATAGAGGGCAGTGGCATCAGAACCACTTTGGAAGAATAAACAAGACGTGAAGTTTAAATCACATCGTAATAAATTTTTCGCAAACTTAGGATAGTGCAATTTGTTTTGTCGCACAGTGGGCTGAAACCCCAAAAAGCTAGTCAAAGTGTGAAACCATTGTTCAATTTGCATGACATTAAGTACACAAATGTTTTTGAGGTTGCTGATAACGATAATGAAGCCAAAAATAAAATATTAAAATGGCGGATCCAATATGGCGGGCATTTTTTTTTAAAAAATTCTCCAAACGGGCTGAAAATTAGTTTATTTATATTTTCGAGGTCGCTGATAACGATTATGAAGTAACATTTAAAAAATAACGGATACAATATGGCGGGCAGATTCCAGGTATAATTTTTAGATTTGAGCAATTGACGAAAATTATTTTTACTTGTTTACAGATGTACTGTTGGTAACTGTTTCCCCATGCATGAAATCAGGGGAAAAATAACTTTGTATAACCTTATTTATTTGCATTATGTATTTTGATTCCAAATGGAGTCAGAATTAACTTCCAAAAAAGTTGAAAATTAATAAAATTATGATACTTTTAAAATATACTTTTTTTACGTTCACATTAACTACATCCGGACCTGTCAAACGGCACTTTTCAAATGACTGCTTCTTCCGCAGGTATAACAATGGGACAGATGTTTCAACGAAATTCGATACTTCAAACATTCTAGTATTCGAATTAAGACCTAAAAATTATAAAATCATTTTTTTTTTGAAATTTTGTCCAGCTTTTTGTGATTTCAGCCCACAGTAATATCGGCACAAAATTCATTGGAACATAGTATGCCACCGTATATATTAAAAACTTCATGAAGTAGTGCGTGTAAAGATGTGTTATAGTACCGAGTACGATACATTGAATCTATCGCTAATCTTCACAGTTTAAATTCAATTCAAACGTGAGCTGTGAAACCCGGTTTCTTGCGGTGGTTAAATCGCTTGAAGGGTGATTCGATTTTAAACCTAAATTCAATGGATAGTGAATACGTGTGACGGAAGTTTAAACAGTTGGTACTATCTACCTCCATACAGCGAAGCCCTTTCTAGTTTTTCTTTTCTCGGTACGGTAATCAATATTTTATTAGGAAAACTTATTTACGAGTTATTGAACAAAGGAACAATGTACCACTCAAACATATTTTTCATCTATTTATGCTATCGGTTCTTAGCAATACAAACTAACTGCAGCCTGTAGTTCAATGACAGTCCGTCTGCAGATTGCTTACGTCATAACATGGCGGTGCGGCGGTAGATTTAGCGCACGACTGGAAATGTTTGGAAACAAGCCTTGATATATCGTGATAAATACAACACAGAAAGAAAACAAAGTATGTTTCAAAGTCTGCTTTAGCAGATTTTTTATTGCAATAAAAATACTACCGCAAAGGTCCATAATTATTTTAATGAGGTATTTTAAAAATAAATTTAGGATTAACTTACATTACGCCAAAAGAGAAGTGTACATTCCGAAGCTAATGTGAATTATGTTTATAAATAATCTTGGTTAATATTTTATACAAAGAATCCTTGAATATAGTAAGAGTATTGCAGTGTCTTATCGTTCGGAATTAGTTACCGGTTGTGTATTTTTGGTGTAAAAATATTTTTGATTTGTAGATTTAATTATAAAGAAAATAATGCATAGAAAGGTACATTCAGGATCGTTCAGTTCAGAGTAAAAAGGACGGGAGTGTTCATCCTAAAAATAGCTTTACTACAAAGTTATTTTATTTCTAATTCTTCATATGGAATTTATCACACCTCTTATACATGATGCAATATTTACACATTTTTCTACAAATATTGCCATTTTGCATGTTGTTAAATAAAGAACTAAAACACACACACATTCGCTACCTTGCTACATTAACCTTACATCACTTGAATAGTGTGTTGTAACACCAGTTGTCGCATGGGGCCTTTTTCACTCCAGCCAAACCAGTCACAAATCGAGGCTGTTAGCAATCTTAGCTTTAAAACTTAATGCGTATGTTTAGAAAGTAATTCATAAAGGTACACAAATGCACCTGAAAAGAAATAAAAAATACTTTGAACAGTTGTCAGTTAAATATCACTGTGGCTAGGATCCCACGCGAGTATCGCTGGGTGTTCTGTTCCAATTTAGTGTCGTATTCTCTTACAGGTAGCTTGTATTCTTATCCGCTATCATCACTGTTAGCGTCAACAACCACCTCCGCCTTTAAATTACACCACTACTCTCGTGAAGTCGCTTTTGATACCAACCAAAATGAAGAGTCATAAATCGAGACTGTTAGCGAACTTGGCTTCAAAACCTCATGTATAGGTTCGGAAAGTCATTCAGAAATGGATTAAAAAAATGAACATATCGATTAAAAATCACTGAGGTTTTAAAAGACCCGACAAGAGTACTCTAGCGATAATGAACGAAAAACAATATCCATTGAAATTATTTTACGAGAAAGAAGAATACATTACGAGCTCAGAAATTCAATACCACAACCAGATATTGATAACACAGAGAAAACAGTATACGATAAACATGGATGAAAAATTAGGTCCATACATTGCCACATTACCTGAGCGCTATCAGTAGAGAATATACTAAAGTTTAACCGGTTAAATAGTAGTATTGTCACTTATAAACTATGGATCTTTTACACGTGAAATGAATAACTGTTTACTCATGAAGAAATTAGGAGATATTTATCTTTTGAAAATACAGGGTGAGTAAAAATCCCAGTACTGACTGATTGTTTACAAACTGAGAAGAAAATGAAGCATGGTAGTACATAAAGGTGGAACAGTGCTGTGGAAGTACATTTTAGAGTACTTGATGAACGTAGCCATCATCTTGGAATCCTCCATATTGGGTGGAGATAGTTTTTACAAATGACCAGCCGGTCGTGTGACATACCAAACACGAGAATCTTAAGAAAAACACATTCCAGTTATAAGATTTGACTTATTTGTGACAGTATTAGAGTTACCTTCAATAAAAATTTCATTGCGTTGATATATTTTATACAGCAGTGTAATTTTCTTACTGATGGCAGCTGAAATGTCTTTCTAAGAACATTCTCCTGTTATGCCATACAAACTACATGCCATTTGACAAATAGTTCCATCCAAAATGGTAAATTTCAAAATGGCGACCACTTTGATCAGCTAGTCCAAAATGTAGCCCCTACCCACCATTCCACAATTGTGTATTACGGTGCTTAATTTCGTTGCCAGTTTATGAATTAACTTGCTGTCTAGGACTTTTGAATCACTCAATATATCGTATCACATTACTTAATTTCGAAACTTTGTGTTCTTGGTTGAAGATGTCAGTTAATGCATAATACGTTAGATAAGCTGTAACAAGCTAGATAATTATGAATCAATATATTTCCACCTCGAAAGGAAATCTATGATTTGTGAAATCAACATCTCCAATAGACATTTCACCAACGAGGTATTTGGTTTATTTTGCAGATAAGATCTTGCAAACATGTCTGTGAAGATTCAGTTAGTGGTTATAGTCTTCCATAAAGAACTACAACCTACTATATTAATGTATCTAGGCAGACTGTATCCCTAACTAATATTAACAAAAATGGAACATCAATTGGATTATATATTTTGAATCTATGTATCCATCTTACCTACCTACCTATTGTGACATTATTATTTGGATAACCCAAATAATACGTACACAATAATATTTCTTTATTTTAAGCTTCTAGTATGTGATTTTTGTGTTATCTTAGACTTCAGTAAAATGTAATAATTTCAAGAGAATTTCAGAGGAATTCGTAGCTTGAATCATCAACTAAAACATTCACTTGGATGAAAGATTATTACGACTACATCAGTAATAATTCCCAAAGCAGAGAAGTTGTAAATGTGCATTCAGAGTATAATCTCAACAACGAAGAATTATCCTGTGAAAATAAGATCGCACTTCTCACCAAGATATTAACAGTTATTAGGCATGGAATAACAGAGAAAAAGAATTCAGGGAATAAGGAAGTTTCTTGATTATTCATACTGCAGTGAGTCAACACATTGACGTTCATGGAAAGTCTTCCAAGAGAAGATTCTTAGTGAAGTAAGCGAGCGGTAATTCAATTCCAAAAATAGTTATTAAGTATTTTTTCTAAGAATGAGCACGTGTAAAAGTTAAAGATAAATCAACAAGGTTATTTCCCAGATTTCTGCATCATCTTATGATGTGAATCTTCCCATCCGCCCTTTCCACAATACCTAAAACATGACGTCATGCACAGCTAAAGAACAGAAACACATGTCAACCTAAAATCAAGTAGTATAACAACCCATCTTTTTCTTATCTCGTCACTCAGTCCGACATCAGTCTTAGGACAGTAGTTTGTTCCTGAGGCACAGCATCGATATGTTACCAACATTTTCTGTGTTAACAGACGCATATCAAACGCGGGGGGTGGCGTCCGAGCCGGCTCCAGCTTGTTTTTTAAAAATAATTTCTGTATCTTTCAGTTGTAATTTGACATTTTTAGGTAGATTTCGAAGAAATATCTACCTATTGAAATCGGTACGATATCTATCTATAAATACAAACACGCTAGCGACCATAATTTTGAAGGTATTTGAACCAAATATTAATATGTTGTTTCTAGGTTTAATAGCTCAGCTAAGTTCGTTAATGAGCAAAATCGGCCGAAGGGGGTTGAAATTTTGAAAACAAATATATATAAATCCTGTCTGCATGCGCCACTGAAAGGAAACTTAAAATACGAATTTGGGTCATATGTCCTAAGATATTCAGTTACACATATCCCCGCAGGTGATTTACTTTAAGTGTAATTACAATCTACGACCCACGTTTGGTATTTATTCGTGCAGATTTTGCATTGGTATGCGACTGTTAAGATAATTTCGGACTTTAAATATTGTACGTTTACGGACTTTGCTTCAGAACAACTTCAATTGGTCATACAATGCTATTCTAAAGACAGTACAATACGATAATGAACAGCAGAACATCATTACCTTCTTTAAATGAGAATAATCATAATACTTATTCAACGTCAGTCATTCAGAAATGCATAAACGACCATCTTTTGTATAGACCCTATTTCCCGTTAAATTTAGAATATCAGGAGAGTTAAGAAGCCTAAAATAATTGATTCTTATTGTTGTATTATCTGCTTGGGCATTATGGAGTTATGTTTGATATTATAATGTATTTCTATTTTGTATTTGTATATGTAGGTGTATCAGTGTCCAACTTACGCTTGTTTCACCGATAGTACTCAACGTTGATGACTATTTCGGAATCCCTTTGCTATGTCTCGGTATTCCTACTAAAACAAATCCTGTGTCTACCTCATGAATTATTTTGAAATTTCCTTTATTTTAGAGATGATGTCAGTAGTGTTAGCCAGAAGGGTATGTATTGCCTTTCCCCTCTCGCGGCCTTATTTTGTTAGCTATGCCACCTCATTGTTGACACAGTATTACACAGCTAGCCCTGCTATCACACTATGCAAAAGGTTTCTGTAACAAAAATGGAACATCAAATGGATTATATAGTTCGAATGCTTATATAGTTTGATGTATACAGAAAGGTTTGAGTTTTGTGATGCAAAATATTGGCAGCCTATTTGCGATTTCAGTAGAAACCTATTAGCAAGTAAATATTGATATTAGCGATTTGTGTAAATCAAAACTATAATACAGATTACCAATTATACACTATCTTAAATGGAACCCAAGAAAGTTATTTGTAATTATGAAGATATGTATTGGCCTAAAAAGAAGCAAATACTGCAATTAATATAAAGGGATCATCAGCAAATTATAATAAAAATTAAAGGCATGTTTCAACATTCATTGGACAATACTGATATTATCGGTAGATTAGGAAAACGAGCATGAGAATAATAACACTAAATAGAACATTAAAAGTGCATAGGGAAGATGCACATTCTTGCACACAGGAGTAATAAATCTTTGAAGGCCAGAATTGTTAGACAGACGATTACGGACGAAAGCTGAAATTGCATGGATTAAATCACTTTATAGATTTGTGATGTTTTATGGTCACCGCTAATGCTGCGTAGACATAGATGAATTACTGAACGACGCAAAAATATTTGTAACAGGGTCACAAAACAGAAAAAAAAACATAATGCTACTTATAGCTAGTCAGGCACATTATATTCTCCACTTTCACTAGGTTCGCTTTTAACTAGTACTGGCGTAGTAGTACTGGTATTTGAAACAGAAGGCTCACACAGGTGTTCTATGAATCGTTTCTTTTCTCTCCATGATTTTCCACACGTAGAACAATTATATTTGTGAATTCCTGTGTGGACCGCAGAATGACTTTTCAAATATTTCTTTCTTGCAAAAGACCGGTTACAAATATTACAAGTAAATGCTTTTTCTCCAGTGTGGATTAACATATGCGATTGGAGAGTAGGCTTAAGAGAAAAAGTCATATTGCAAATATCACAAACAAACTCTCTGACACCAGAATGTATTTTCAAATGAGTTTTTAAGTGCCAACTTTCGGAAAATGTCCTCGAACAGAATTCGCAGCAGAATCGTCTGGTTCCGCTGTGCCTTAGTAAGTGAGATTGTAGTCGATCCTTTCGCGTATACGATTTGTTACATTGATTGCATGTAAATGGCTTGATACCTGAATGTTCTAGCATGTGATAGGTCCAGGCTGGCTTTTGAGTAAATCCTTTAAAGCAAATTTCACAGACGAATGGTTTGGTTTCACCATGGCTCAGAACATGCTTATTTAAATCACATTTACGTGTAAAGCGATTAAGGCACAATTCGCAAGTAAATGGTTTTTCACCAGTATGGGATAATAGGTGAGTTTTCAGGCGACTCAGTATGGGGAATGATCTTTCACAATATTCACAAACAAATTTCAAGACTTTAGGCTTGCGACATGATTTTTTGGTTCCTTTTTGCTGGCTCACTTTTGGATTTTTATTAGTAGGATCCTTTTGGTATTCCTTCGAGTCTGCTGTTAGTGCTGCTGGTCCTTCAATGAGTTCTTGCTTCGCAAATTCCCAAGCATTGATCAGCGGGAGTGATGTATTCGTATCTTCGTTTCTGACGGATAAGCTTTGTTCATGTTCAAATTGACCTGTATTTACCGTATCCAAATCGCTTTGGAATCCTAAAGCTGTCTCCTCCCTGAAAAAGAAGATCTCACTTATTATACTGAAAGAACATTCCTTATTTAACAGAAGTAGGAAAATTCTGAAAGAACTTTCCTTACTCAACAGGAGTAGGAACAATTGAATATTATTTGTCGCTTTAAGTAGGATTGATTTATATAAAACCAGGGCCACAGCCGAAAAGGATGTTGGATGTCTGCGATAAATTGGTAATTGAACCCTTATTAACTGTGTGGATTAGTGGTCTCTGGCCTGAAAGCCTTATTATGTATCACTGCCTTATAAAAAAATATTTACGGCCAAATTATAAAAATGAAATAGAATACACAAATTATGAAATAAGATGTAGCCGAACGCACTGTAGGTGCTTATGTAATATCATCATAACAAATTAAAAATTATATTTAAATTTCCTAGGCGCTTGGGCAACTCAATATGTAAATATTACGTTTGCAGCGGCATGCCGTGGTTTGATACGATGATTAGTTGATTCATTGAATTGTAATTAATGTATTAAACGAGATGGTAAGCTTCTAAGCACAGGACAAATAGGTATTGGTAAAATGCACAGCGTACTACTCCTTTCAAGGGATTCCAGTGGGAATTGAAATCGTGAACACGCTCACAGAAAACTGATGTTTGTGCTGCTTGACAAAGTAAGTATGGCCACGTATAGTTTTAATATGCTAACAGTAATGTGTCTACGCTAAAATATGCGATTTTTAAAATTCAAGGGGACAAAAAGGGACTAACATTGGATGGTTTGAATCAACTGTTCATATACGCGGATGATGTAGATTTAACAGGGGACAATATAGATGCACTGCAAAGCAACATCCATGTCTTAGTAGAAGCGTGCGATGAGGTAGGGCTACAGCTATACTTAAGTAAAAACAAAATACATGATAACAAGCCGAAACACAAGGAATGAAGGAAATAAAATCATAATAATTAAGGATGTAGTCATGGAGAAGGTAAATACATTTAAATACATGAGAGCATACGCAACATGAAAAAACAAGGCCACAGAAGAAATAAAGAGTCTGTTAGTGATCGGGCAACGAATGTTTCTATTCACTCCAGAAATTCTAATATCGCGATTAATATAAAGGGCATTGAATATATATAGAACGGTTATTCTGCCGGTAATACTCTACGTTATCGCAACTTGGAGTACGATCTTAGCATATGAACATAATACATTACGTGTGTTTGACGAAAGAGTTTGGAGAAAGATATATGGACCTAAACGGGACGAAATGACTGGAAAACTCTATCATTATCTCCACGGTCTGTACAATTCATCAGATACTTTAAGAATATTGAAAAAGGGACGACTAAGGAGGGCAGGCCATGTAGCTCGGATGAGGTGAATCGAAGGTTATATTCTACCCTGGTCGAAAAGCAAGATGGAAAGAAACCGTTGTGAAAACCGAGGTCGTTGGGGGACAATATTAGAAGAGGTCTTCGACAAGCAGGTTTTCGTGATGAAGACTGGTTTGGTATTGCCCAGGATAAAAACCAATGGCGAACATTTATTACTACGGCGATTAACTTCCGAATTCCCTAAGCCTTAGAGCTAGTTAGCAGTACTGTGTCATTCTTTTTGACCTCAAATGTTAACAGTGCCTTAATGACACTCTTGAAAATGTAGCAAAAAAAATGTGAGATGCAGAAAAGTGTATACAGCTTTAACTGTTAGAGATCTCGAACGTGTAAGGATTTCAGAACCCTAGATCCTGACGCTGTGTCTGTTGGTATATCCGACTATAGGGGCATCAGAAAACAAAACTATTTTAGGTACTTATTGTGAGCAGCAATTGCCAACATCCAAACTAAAAATCCGGTCTTTCCCGTCGACGGCTTATGTGATTTAAAGTTTATACGAAATGTTTTGCCGCTTGTACTAAACCCTATGGATAGATTTGATATACACTCCCGTTTGCTGCTTTTGGAGAGAGGATGTTGTACCTAGTGGCTGCGAAATTGTCGTTGCAAAATAACCAGTGACCTCGAACCTGCATACTATTACTATCGTAGGGAGTTTTCGTGTGCCGTTTCGATTATCATTCACTTATAAGCTGCAACAATAATGCAACACAATCTGTCATAGTTCCTGATCCATAAGCGTTACTACTCGCGTTACAACAAGCGAAGGACATTGGTATACTCTGAAATATTTTGATATACGACATTCGAATATTTCACGAAAATAAATACTACAAATGATTAGATACAAATTTTGTAAGCGTAGGAACTATGTTTATAGGCAAATTTTACAAAGATCCTTTCTATACATGAATCGATAGTGCAACATACCAAGAAGTTCCAGCACTCCCTAACTCTCTTCCAGTTGTATCATCAACAAAACTCTCCGGGTATTCTTGTTTTGGGATCGTGTCTTCTGGGATTTTCGTTACATTTTCTTGTTTCGAATAGCTTTCAGTGCTGTCTTCAGGTTCAATTTCCTCGTCTTCAATTGGTTCTTCCTTCACCGCTACGAACTCCATACAGAAATTTATAGGTAACCATTAAGTTATGATTATCTACTCCTAGAATTAGAAGAAAAATTTCAAAGTATTTACATCAGACAAAGAAAGTATTTTATTCAAACTATAAAACATTTTCTTAGTTGGGATTATATAGGGTGGAAAATTTCATTTTCAAAACTCTAGGAAAGAAAAGGTCTCACTAAAACAAAGAAACAATTCCGCTTACATTGAGAACTACACGGTACCGAAAGGGTGGGAAAATGAACTTTAGACTTTGATATTTCCAATATCATTAACAATAAAACTGCGGGGCAAGGCACCTTCACAGGTTTCAAAGCTGCTCAATCCAAAAAGCACATGTCGAAAATATGCGATGGGTGCGCAAGGCATTCCTCAAAGGAACTAAGGGATCCGCAGAAATTCTCTGAAGAGACGACCGCAGTGGTCAAGTGGTATCGGTTGACACGTCATGAGTCAGAGCCAGAGTTCCGCGTTTCGTTCCCAGTTGCGAATGAACTTAGAGAAATTTGAAGGCAGAAAAGTTTAGTGGAATAAGGTTATTGGGTTACTAAACAAACATTAATACAAAAGGTGTATTTTTAAACTAGAAATCATAAAGGAATGTCACAGACTTATTAAGGGGAAAAAAGGAAATGAGACACGTTTTAATTCAGTTGACATAACGTACACTTTTCCAGACACAGTTACGTCTGATCGTCATGATGGATTATGGAATCTGAAAATATTGTGATTTGCTTATTCATCATGCAAGACATTTTGAGAGAAGATTTATGTGATTTCAAAATTTGGACTTTTTGAAACAAATTATCATACATCGTTGCTTGAAAACAGGGATCCTAAGTTTTTGTTCTACAGAAATTAGGAGAGACTGTCTTTGTTGTGTCTTATAGCAGTGATTTACAGCGTAAACATGAGCAATTTTGAGTTAAATTTGTGGAAGTAGCAGGAATACGAAACTGAACAGAAAGAACAAGCACCCACATGGCTGTCCTTTAAATTATATTTACATTAGAAAGAATTTTTCTTTAAATCATTTTTTTCCCAAGGGAAGGAATTGGGCAGAATAACAAGACAAAGCCTTGTGATTTTGATTAAATGCCTATGCAACTAAATTGTATCTAGTAAAGTTATATTCTGTCCCAAATATCGAACTTGCGTTCAGAACGGTTTCAGCTATGCACATCCATGTGCAGACGAATGTATTTCCAAGACACAAAACTAACTTAAATGAACTCTCAATTGCTTACGGAAAGCTTTATTTTGAACTATGACATAAATAATGTTTTGGTTTTAACATTGCTGCCTATTCGACTTCTATTTATCTCCCTAGTCTTCAAAGTATAATTTTAAATAATACTTTATATAAAAAGAATAAAATTGTATATCTCTGTTTTTATGCAACCACGAATGGTGGTTAAAAAAATCAAATTATTTAAAATGTGTTATTTTGGAATTTCACAAATCATTCATCAGACTTTCTTGCTCAAATTTCAAAACTTGAACACTCCACTTAAAAGGCAACCACACTTCACCATTTTTGTTTAGCTATTTTTTTTGCGTGGTGAAGAGGGATCTCAACATTTTCAGATTCCATAGTCCAACCGTACAAATCATCAGGACGATGATCAGACGTTAAGGCTCCTCGCTACTCCCGCCTGAACCTTTTAACATTTTTCAAAATATCTCAAAATCTAATAGCATTATCAAAATTTTAAGAAGATACATCTCTAGTACTCATAAGTTACTATGAAATACAATGGACGGCGATCTGATCTTGTCCATTAATGAGTGATAAGTTGTCAATTAAATAATGAAGTCGTAATCTTTGATGACGAATCACTCATCAATGGATAAGATCTCGAGATCGCTGCGAATTGTATTTCATAGTAATTTGTAAGTACTAGAGATGTAACTTGTAAAAATTTTAATAATACTATTAAATTTTGGAATATTTTGAAAAATGTTAACAAGTGGACGGGATTTAAATGGGACTAGCGAGGAGACTTAATATGTTTGGATTATTGTGGACGGTATGTAAACTGAACTAAAGGGTTTGTTGTTTCTTTCTGTTTCCATAATTATTAAAAAGTCTCTGCCATTTCTTTTTTTTTAAAAATACTCTCCTTGTATTTACAGGTAATTTTTGTAACGAAAAACCTTATCCCATCTCGTTTTCATAAAACGTTTGTTCTGTACCTTCAGATTTCACGAAGTTGATTCCCAATCGCGACTGAAACGCGGAGCTCTCACTCTGGCTCATGACTTGCCACCTGTGATCACTTGACCACTGCGGAAGTTCACTGCACTTTTTACATGATTAGTCGTCGCCATTCATTCTTCCTCCTTGATAAAAAATAAATCTATATTTTTCTGAATGTATGTTAGTTCGGAGAACTGCTCTTTCTCTTGTTGGTTATGCAACCAAGCATTTTAAAATATAAACAGTCGGCAAATGAACTCTGAAATATCGACTTGGCGGAAACGAATTACTTTTACCTGTTGGAAAGTCAAGAACTTCGTATCCATTTCAACCTACCTTTACTTCAGAGAATTTCTGCGAGTCCCTTATTTCCTGTGGGGAATCCCTTGCGCACCCATCGCACAATTTCGAGATATCCATTTTTGGATAGAACAGGCAGGAAGTTGTTTAGGGTACTTTCCTACCGCAGCTCTACTTTAAAAGGTATTGGAAATATCAAGTTCAAAAATTTTCCCAACGCTTTCTGCAACCTATAACACCGAAACGAAATTACAGACACCAGTGTGCGAATTGACGGGGGGATTTCGTCCCGGGAAATAAGTTTCCCATCCTGACAAATTTATTTTTCGTCCCTGCCAGGGACAAATTTCTCCCCTCTAGAGGATGTTTCGATCAAGATTAGATAGAAAATCGGAACATTTTTACTGGACAGAAACTGAAACAATTTTCATGAAAGTTACAAGGGTATATGAACTCTTACTAGCAGATAAGAAGCCTATGTGACGTTTATGAAGTACCTTAATGCGAAACATTGGCTTGATTTAGTAACCTCCTATTTGAAAATTGGATTCTCTCTCTATCCGCTGTTTAGGTAGTTGCCGTCGCTAACTGCTGATCGTGGAGTCCCGAGTTTGATTCCCGACTTTCCAAAGAGAATTTTCCAAAGCGAGAGGGTCTGGAACGGTGCTCACTCAGGATCGTAATGCAATTAGGGAGCTGCTGTGAATACATAAAAGACACTGGCGGTCACAGTTAGCAGCCTTGCTTCTCCTCTC
>JAGDQP010037416.1:0-18628 GCA_022664845.1 Lepisma saccharinum | reverse complement strand
TAACAGAAATAACACAAAATTATAGGTCATACATGGAAAATATAATTATTATATTTTAGGATATTAAATCACTCTCTACACACTCACACTAGCGAAGGTAGAGCCGACCTCGTAGGAGTGTGGGTTGGCGCGCTAAGCCAACGAGTCGAAGGCCACGGATTTGAATTCCGGTTGGGGCATGGATGTGAATTATAACTAGTATCGCATTTATAATCGTGAAGGATCCAAAAGTCAAAGTTACTAAATATGGCCCATACAAAATAAAGTTACTAGTGACAAAAGAAATACAGATTCACCCGCAAGAAACGCATACTCGGACACGCACGCTCACTCAGTACCTAACCATTCACAATTTTCATCGGAAAATAATTTCGGTGCACAAAAGCTCTGCCCATTTTGTGTTACATTCCTAAAAATAAACCACTGAAATTATTGGAATCAGAGCTGAAATGGGTCGTTTGGTCAGTCGGTCAAGCTTTGGATCGGGGACAGTTACCAGATTTTCATCCAGTGACTTGATTTAGTTAGACCTGGTGACGAATAAGGAAGATCACATATTTTATTCTTTACTTATTATAACCTGTGACGTTTAAACAGTGTTTCTTTCAAGGAGTGACCGAGACAAAGGATTTACCTCGAGATTACGAAAAATTCAACGCCGACTAACAATAGCAATGACGTATGGAAATTGTCTACTTTCCCCGAAAAAAGAATTCCCCTTGTTAGAGATGTGCACATAAACGCCAACGGAGGCAGTCTTGTAGTCTGTGGCGTTAGTCAATACTCAATCATTAAGTCGCCGGATCACAAATTCAGTCTCGTCATTTGGGTTAAAATCATGTCAACGGGTCAGTCAGGTGACTCCGTGCAAGATCTGGTCAATCGGGTTATTCAGTTTCAGCTCTGATTCGAATATGCAGAATGGGAAAACACACTGTTTTGTTAGTAACAGCCTGCCACTCATGTATTTAAGACTCCAAGGAAATCAATGGGATCTTTAATATGTTAGATAAGCCACCTTTAGCGGTTATTAAAGTCTTAATTAGCCTTAACATATAATTAACTATCATTCAATTTTCTCCGGTTCGTGTGGGAGATGATTCCGGACATAATCAAGCTTGTCAATCAACTCTAGATTTTTGGTAAGTATACCTCTTCATCAGTTCTAACATACTCTCCATCAGATTTAAGTCTTTTAAATTAACCGTGAAAACAAGTTGTTCTCCAGTTAGTAATCATTCCAATATTTAAAGCAGCAGCATCTTCCTCATCAGCAGAAGGACGAAATTTTATTATACAGAACGGTAATTCAACAATTTTGATATGAAACTCAAAAGCTATCAGCATGTTAAGGCAGAATTATAAATTTCATGAGTATCTGTAGTTCTCATCGGTTTCTAGAATCTCAGTTCTCAGTCCTTGTTTGTCCTTGTACACTGAAGATGCTTTAGCTTCATAGCATCTGTTGACCTACGCTCTCTACCTGGATTAAAGGCATTGAGACATGTTTCTGAATGTTTGCGCCTTAAATTCCATCACGTACGATGAAGTCATATCTTGGATTTTTTTTATTGGTTTTGTAGTATCAAAGCTATTTTCCAATCTTTTGTCGAGCAACGTTAGAAACTTTGCCTTAATGTTGACTTCCGGCCATATTTATTTTGTCTCTACAATTTAATTTATTTCCTATACGCAAAGAATATTTTTATAGTATATTTTCCTCACAAATGGTTCAAACATATCAATGCGTCGAAACAATTCTCTATTATAAAATGTTAATATACAAAGAAGTGCTTGGTCTATACCTCTGAACCCTTTCCAGGTGTCAAACTCTTCATTTACCCATTTTTCATCAAATTAAAAGACCGTTAGAAGACAAGTAACATACAGTCTAACACAAAAGTTTCTTTACATATCACTGTTAAACACTCATTGCTACAAGCCTGGAAGGCAGATGAACCAACTTATCATCGAAAGAGATTGGCAATATGCGTTTAGTTTTGAGTGTGTATGTGAAAAATTACTTTATAATTTTTGGAAATCACTAGTGCTTCAACTAAGGCTGATAAACTGATGTAAAATTTGAGTTCAGAGATTTCGATACATTCGATTTCGTTCAGAGAATTCAGTGGTTAATTATTTGATGACTCAAAGCAGCAGGACTTTCTCAGTTACTTAGCTTTCTCAAGTTTTTAAGAAATGACGTTAGTGTCTCAGTAAAAGCACGTAGAGAAAAACTGATTTTAGATCCGAGTTTAGAGGCCTCATTTTATCTAGGTGTTCGCAGACCCTTCTCAGTTGCTTAACTTTCTTCAAAACTCACATTGTTACCCAAATCAAAGCAGATGCAGAGAAACTGATTCAGCGCACTAGATATAGGCCTAACCGACCGGTTTTAATCTGGTGTCACTAAAAGCATCAGATCCTTCTCATTTACTTAATATCGCATTAAAATCGAACAGTTCAATGATGTGTTGCAACCAGGAGAGAACCACAAACCACAAATATGATACAAACATTTCCAGTCGCCAATTCGGTCTGAAAATATGATGAATTTCGTTAGTTGTACGGTGGAAATAAACAACATCAAGGAATCTAGATTGGTACTATCCTAAGCTTTGCGTGTAGATAATGGAATACAATCTTGCAAGAGAATATATGGAAATGTGATCTACCGAAATTATGTACAGTACAAAACACTTTAATTTATCAGCAACGAAGTCGCAGATGTGCACCTAAAGTATTAGAGCCATCCATCTTGGTGACGTAATGAATAGAATCAAATGTTATATAAGGATATTCTGTAAACACTAAACTTTTTTAGGATAAAACACGGAATATCAGGCCTATCTCTTGGAAACATAGATTTAAAAAAACATGTACGTTACTTTTTTATTTCGGATTCTTTGGTGCTGTATCACATTCACGTGTTATATATGGAAATGATGGTAATAATATGATAACAGTGATAGTGATAATATATGGAAAGTAGGGTTTATGAAGACTATTAAACGAGAAAGGTCACTGTGTACTTTAGTGCAACATACTGCGAGGCTCAGTTTATATTGTTCGCACACAGATAAGGCTAATTTAGCTTTTATTTCAACTGTTTAATCTCTCGTACGTATAGACTGATTGCTAAGGTAATAATTCGCACACATACAAGGCTAACTTAGCTTTTATTTCAACTGTTTAATCTTACGTACGTATAGACTGATTGCTAAGGTAATAATTCGTGATTTATTTTACATAAAGACAGTTATCAATCAACAGATAATAGAGTGTGTACTCTGTAAACGTGGAATGTGGGTACATACAACGTACATATTGCGCTTTCAGAATTAATAAGGTAATTTGAGAGAAAATTTGCTGTTGAAAACTTTTGTGTTTAATTGTAAATATTTAAATTTGCTCAAATATTTTTAGTTTTATCGGTTTTAAAACAACTAAAGGCTCCAGACTTTGTCGTCATTTTGAACACGTCAAATGAGTCTAGTTGTGCATTTTGAACTTTCAATGTGCACTATAAATGTACACTTTATAAATTCAAGTACGTAACGAAACAGGACTTTACAAGCTAGAATAGTAGTATGTATAGCAGGATAATACGAAAAATATTAAGGTGCATACACACGCACGCTTGCTGTGTATGGGTGCATTCGCTACATGCTTCGGCCAATTTTTAAAGCATCTTTTTACGTTTATGTTAGGATTATTTTTAGCTAGACTTTACAATTAAGCAATTATTGTATACGTTGTATATAGAGATATTACGTTCGCTTTTCATGTACACAGTATCTGCATCATTATTTTAAGGAGTTTATACACCAATGATAGCAGGGGATGATAATACATGAAATTGTTATTTTATTGAACGAACATTTTAAATTACCTAACATGAATGTAATTCTACAATTTGATTTGCAAGCGCTTGCGCTGATTAAAGTTACACTCTAATGTCAGACGCACAACTTAACATAGGCTTATACAACATCGATTTGTGTTAAACGTGAACAAAATTGTTAGTCGATTGGCCTTTATCTGAAGATAGAAACTTTTATTGAAAGACTAACGTGAAAACTTGAATTTTATTTAGTAGAAAATTTACTTTACTGCTATATCCCCTTAATGAAACAAGTGAGGACAATTAAAACAGTTTGAAATTCTATTTGAAATTCTGTTTGAACTTTAGCAATACCTAGTTATTTTCTTTTTCTTAGAATCTGCAGTAACAACATACCTCTGACTTTATTGAAAGCACTCGGTTACAGAACCGGTTTTTGCAAGAAATAGTCGGAAATATTTTTAAAGTTGAAACGAAACATCTTTCGCCCCCAATCTTTATCTTCTTTATCGCACGGTCAAACCAGTCCCCTCTGGAGAAGGACATGGTTTTTCAAATCTCTGCTATAAAGCTGGAAGATTCGAAAGAACTTTGTAAACAAAACAGATAAATTGAAGTGAGTTGTCATAAAAGTCTAAATTCAGAAGCAGGTAGTTGTTTATTTCCCCTGTATATGGCTGGACGGATTTACGATAGGCAATCGTAAAATCCAGATTGAATAGAATGTAAATGTATTTTAATTGCGAATTTTAAACGGGAAACAAGTTTTCGTTTAGAAACGGGGGGGATAATAACTGATAACAATTAACAACGTCAAGTAGACAGTAGTAGAAGTGGTCGAGACCACATTTTAGACCTAAAATGGCGTTCGGTTTTGAGACTGGTTTTATAGCCTGGAACCTGTTGGGGTCCGCTGGAGGAAGAACTGGAGGTACAGCGCCCTCTAACAGAAGGTCATTTTAGATGTTTACATGTTATCCTAACTTAACTTGATTATAATTGTATGAATAATAATTGATAATGAATAAAATTAGGAGTAGTATAGTAAGGAATTGAATTATTTTGATATGAAATTGCGGACAATCATATGTCGGAGGATTGAACATTCATTCCTTATGAACGTAGACGAATGGTGTATGGCGCTACCGTGGCCTCTGACAGTGCTACTGCTGTTTCTGTTGCTGTAACTGCAATCGTTGCAATGGTCGGATTGCGTGGACGCTGCGAAACGGAGCACACGTTGCTGCTGTGGTTTTCGGTGTTGCCTCAATCGTTGCAACACTAACGTTGTCGCTGCCGTCGGCCCTGCTATCGCTAATGCAGATACAACACACGTGTTGATGCTGACACAATCGAAGTTTTTGCTGCCGTCGTTTCCATGGCCGGACTGCAGTTGCCGCACATCTGTGGACGCAGACATAGTCACTACACAAATGTTGCCTTTGCTGACACAGCCGCTGCGTACTTAAGCATGTCGCTTCTGAACGAGATACTTTGTTTGAACATAAATTGAAAAATAATAAAATTGCCAGGCACCCGGAGCCAACTTCTTGCCACGACCGCTGTTGAACTACTGTTTGATGATCGTTAGATTTTTTGAGCTCCGGAGTTAGGATCTGCACATGCGCAGACTTGTTTCTTTGAAATGAGTCGACGGGTAGCAAGATAGAACAAGTTGTTTTGTACACGAGGTGCTCGGGAGGAGGGGAAACAAGTTGTTTCGCATTTCCCTGATGCTAAAAGAAGGATGCAGGTTTTTACAAAAATTATTTTTATGTTTCGGTTTGATTGACAGAGGTGCCAGTTGAATGACATATTTGTTACTCTAACAAAGGGTAGACCCGTAGGTTTCCGTTGTATCGCACCTGTGGTGCTCAGGAGGAGACAACAAGTTGCTTGTTTGAAATGAATCAACGCGTAGCAAGATAGAATAAGTTGTTTTGTATGTACAATGTTCGGAGGGAGGGGGAAGAAGCATGCTTTGACGGTTGAAGCATGTTACAACAAGTTATTTTTACATAATGTGGCCATTTAAGTTCAAGTTGTTATTTTCATTCCTCTTACTGTTATGTTTGAGAATGTGTTTTTTTTTTGTAGTTTCACATTCCCTCTGATGCTTGCTTGAATTAGACTGAGTAGACTGAGAATCTTGTTACTTAGAAAGTAGGTAAATATTTAACCTAAAACAATTGTATAGTTGTGTTTTAGCCATGATATAGGACGCTACAAAAGTATCATGCGATTTTACGACAATCATAACAGGGATAAAGGCGATGGATCATCGATGGGGGTATGGAGGCTTATTTTACGGTATTTTTTTACGTATTGCATCCACCTCAAGCTTAGAGGTAGAACTTAATTCAGATAGTGATGAAGAACATTATAGTTTAAGTGCAAAGGAAACTGATAGTGTTGTGCAGAACATCGAAGTTCCATCTTTCACTATGTGTTTTAAAGGAACTGAAAATGCTTCTGGATATGTTAATTACAGGATCAGTGTATTTTTGAAGTTATCGAGAATTGGAAATATAAAAACAAGCGTGCCTTATTATGTGCTGAGTGTTCCTGTAATGTACACAATTGAGTGACACATCGTTGTCCTACACAAATTGAAGATAAACAAAGATCTTTGAGGAGACGCACGTACAGATTGATAATGGATGCTGTGAATTCTTTCATATTTATCATGAATATCTTTCAAAACATGTACATTTTCAGTTTTGAAATATTTGTAAATTTTCATTGCAATTACTTTTACTCAGAGTGTATGAAGTAAAGACAAAATTAATAGAGAAAGACGCTAATGTAGAACCAGATAGTGAGTGGACATGAAAAGTTAATAAAAGTGATTGTGTTACACGAATGATGAGAAATAATTAAAAAAATTATGAACTGAGATTTTGAACTTGTCAAAAGTATACTTACGAATTAAATTAAGCTGCTTTCCACTGTCTTTTGCTATCTTCATTTATAATTTTTGTAACCTAGCAGTGATCAATCTAAAAGATACATAATCAGATTTTTCTTTATGAAAAGTTGAACTTGACAAACATAATATTTCTGTTTAGTTTCCCTCACATAAAAGTGAAAGTGTGTTGTCATTATACGTTAAATTTACGTCGATGACTTGGTTTCAGGACTAACTGTACAAATTTCTCCTGTAACTTGAAAGGTAGACCAGTTTAGTTCATGATAACTAGTCAAAGCTACTTGTGATACGTTCTGCTTTCAAAACTAAATCGGTCCCAGGATTGCGGACCGAAGCAAATGTTGTAATGAAAATTGAAATAAGTTCTCAACATACTCAGCTGCTGTAAGTCTGAAGGCATCAGCTTTACCACGTATGGTGATTTCCCTACCTTTATCAGGAAAATTACCAAATCAGCACATACGTACATCTATAATTTCAAAGTTATCACCTCCTGTTCCCTGCTGATTTCGCTTAATCTCATTAATTTTACATTAAATTCCTTAATAGTTTCGGCACTCAATGGGCTACCCCATCCCTCAAAGTAATCAGACGTATAATAACATATCTCATTACCTTTGGAAAAAGAATATAGTCGCTATCATAAAAAGTATTTTGATTTGAACACCAGTTGAGTTAAAAACAATAGGAGGTACAATGTATATGAAGCTCGGGATCAAAATTGAATCCAGTCCAGAATCAAAATCCTACCAGAATGTTTGAAGTAAACGAAAATTTCAAAGGAGTTAACTTCATAAGACTTTTGTCCTCCTAGAATACATATAGTTTGTAATACACTTACGCCGTAATGATTGTATCATAATTAACTAGAAGGAATATAGTAATAAAATAATCCATCTCACAATTTTAACATACCCTTTAATAAAAGCTAACGTTTTGCTATGCCATGTACGCTATACGCTATAAAGAATAAGAAATAAACTTCTACTGCGCTGGGTGATTATTTCATATTTATAATTTGTACGATATAATGAATCTTAAATATTGGAGAAATGTTTAAATTTTAACCTAATATGCTACAACTGAAGAATGAGAATGTATACCTGTATTACTAGTTAAATTATGAATAATGAGACTTGTTATATGGAAATAAAACAAAAGATTACTAATAACAAGAAACTTTTATTAAAAGATTTTATAAATGTACTGACATCGGAAACTTCTCTTAACAAGGAAGATGAAAAAATAAAATAAAAGATTTAGGAGTATTACAAACTAAAATGCCATTCACAACTTTGTAACTTAAGAAACCTTAATGTTTTGTTTAACAAAAATGGTTGCTTACCAGAGTATATTATCGACTTGCAAGATTTCAAAATTTTATTCTATGTTTTTTAGGATGTTAAATTCTTTCAAAGAAATTTTTTTCTGAGTACTTAAATGAGAAACAATAAAAAATTAAGTCATACTACTCTATTGTTTCATTGTATGATAAAACTTAGATGTGAAATGCAAGAATGAATAATAGGCTATCAAATCATTGTCAATGATCAAACGAAAATTTTAATGGATTATCATGGGATACTTTAGATGGTTATAATACAAGTGTATAATTCATATTTATAGTTTAACTGCACAACTCTGAGAAGTATTCTTTTGTAATAATACTGAAAAATTGCAATGGATTCAAAAGTTATTTCAACTAAAGAATGTAAAAGATGTAAATGATGAAGGTTGTCCTTTTCCTTACTTCATTAAATTTTAATGTGAATGTAAAAGGTACTTACCATTTAACTATGAAAACGAATGAGAGCACCATGTGAAGAGTGTTTCAACTTCAATATCGGAGGAAGTTGGAATGTCCGAAAGTTGACGAAGTTGTGTGCAAAGTAAAATTCGGAATTGTTTTACTACTTAGACTAATGTAATATTTCTTTAGCGAGTATGAAATAATGTTTTATTACAGTATAGGTTTTCATTTTTATTTACAAAGAAATTAAATAAATAAGATATTGCCTTAAGAGATAAAATATAAGAATCACTTTTCTTTCGAAGAGAAATTAAATACTACTTTAAGTTACTAAAAATATAGAACTTATTTCTTCTACTTTAGAAAATGGAAATTTATTCCTTAACTGAAATATATTATGAATTTTTATTTAAGTAAAAGTAAATAAGATAGTAATAATAAATAATAGATAATAATAAATAAATATTCTTTAAGTAAAAATTAAATATTAAAATTTGTTTAAAGTAAAAATAAATAACTTACAGAAACATTGATTAAAAAATTTAATCAGATAAAATTGAGTACGTAAAAACTATTTTCAAAATTAAAGTTTACTGGAAGAAACCTATATAAGATGTAAAACATTATTTAGTAAAATTAGCATTTAATTTTAAAAAATGTTAAAATAAAATATAAAAAACAAGTATTCTTTAAGTAGAAATTATTTAATAAGTAAAATATTTAAGATTTATGAAACTTGTTAAGTAGAAAATTATTTGTTGTAATTAAAATTTTCCTGAAGTATAATGATAAAGTAAATTTACTTGAGGTAAAAATATTCAATATTGATAAAATTTATTAAGTAGAAATTATCTGAAGTAATTAAATTACATTTCAAAAACTTTGATTTCAGATAGATCATTTCATAAAATTTTCAATGACTAAACAAAATTTCTTCAATTAAAATATTTATTTAAAACTGAAAATAATTTATAATAGAACTTCTCTAAAATATTTTACTAAAATACTTTCAAT
The DNA here is from genome assembly GCA_022664845.1 of Lepisma saccharinum. Taxonomy (NCBI): domain Eukaryota; kingdom Metazoa; phylum Arthropoda; class Insecta; order Zygentoma; family Lepismatidae; genus Lepisma; species Lepisma saccharinum. The sequence continues at coordinate 9,091 of JAGDQP010037416.1, read as the reverse complement.
TATTATACTTTCGCTAAACAAAAGTATTTTACTAAACTTTGCAAAAATAAAATTAATAACTTTAAAATAACATTAATGCCAAAATAAGTTAAACCAAGTTTTTAAATTAAACATTTAACTAAAATATCTTATAGTTCTTATTAAGCTTCTGTTTAACGAGTATATTTAAGATTCACAAATTTCTTAAGGAAAAATTATTATTTGAATTAAGTAAAATAACTTTCGTAAACGTTTCTTTAACTTAGATAATTAATTTATTTAAATATTTTCTTAACTAAAAACTAAATATGTTATTGTAAGATTTTTAAAAATACTTAACCAAAATAGTATATACTTACTAATATATTCTGTTCAATTAACATTATTTACTGATAAAACTTTGTATAAGTAAAGAAATAAATAACCAAAAAAGTCCTGAAAATAAAATAACATAATGAGTATCGTTTTATTAACATATTTACTAAAAAAATTAAGTAAAAATGCCTTTTACTTCTTATTTAATTTCTCTTTAGCTAAAGTAGTTCACAAATATTACTATGCTCCACTTTAATGTAAATAATTACTTTAATCAATTTGATGAAGTAAATTAAATATCTTTCATAAATTTATTAAAATATAACAAGAGAAAGTAAAAGTTGTTTAACTAAAATAAATCGAGCAGAGAAAGTTTGTTTTAAAACAGATGAGATTCTACTATGCAGTAAAATAAACAAGTTATAGAAAAATTTAACTTAATTAAAATGTAAATAATAAAGAAGCTTTTCTTTAAAAATATAAGACACTTAGATTAACTATATTTAAGAAAAATATTGTCACAAAATCTTATCGAGTCGAAAATAATAATACACATGAAATTTTGTTAAAATATTGAGTTACAAAAAGTGTAACTAAAATAATTTACTAATAAAAATTTGTTCAGGAATGAAATAATTCCATCCTACAAATTTGTTTAATTGAGATAATTTTTATTTTTTAAATAAAAATTATTAAATTTTATCTTTTCTATTTGCAATGTGAAACTTTGAATTAAGTAAAAATTATTTAGTAATTATTAAAACTTGAGAAAAGTATTAATTATTTGAACATTAAAGATTAATAGGAATGCATATTTTATTTTTCTATCTAATAGAAAATAAATAATCCTTTGAACTTTACACCACTAGTATTAACTTCTTGGGATATTAAGAACTCATGGTTTCCAAACTTGTAATAAGTCAACTTTTTTCTACAATAAGAAGAGGATATACAAAGTAAAAATGAATACTAGATTTAAAATTTTAGACTTCCAAATTATATAAAGTAACTTTTGATCATCTCTTGATTGATAAAACTTTCAATTTTATAGTTTAGGATTATTGACATTTAGAAATTTTCTATCCAACTTAAAGAATAAAAGATATTCATACATTGTAAAAATGCCGAATATTAAGAAATCAAGTATAATTTTTTTAAAAGGTCACTGAAGGTTTCGCGATTTATTTGCAGTTTCAAACCTCACAAAATCAGCATTATATCTGTCATGGGTCGGTTCTTTTCCCTCATTTTTTACGCACTCTTGGCTGATATTACAAATTGTACGTCTTCTTATTTTATGACCGCATGTGGGTATCCGTATGTGTGTGGGAATGGATACCCATAAAAAATAGTGAATTACTGACAAAATGTCGTTTTAAAGGATCTTAAAGCCAAAGGACAGAGAAATTGACAAACAATAAAGAATTCAACTGCTCTCACTCAAACTTGAGATTAGGAGCTTCATTTAGGCAAATTATAGATCACGCCAGGCGTTGAAGAACTAATGGATAATAAAATTTATCACCAACCCATCTTATATTTTCAGTCGACTTCTACCCAACACATGAAACGAGGAAACTTCCTTTATAGTATTATCTTTGTGAATGCTCAATAATATTTCCGTCGCAGTATTAAATTCTGAGAAAGAAAATTACTGTTCGTATCTTGCCAACACTGCGTATTCTTTTCAACACAACGAAAAGTGAATGAGAAAAAGTAAATATAAGATGGGGTGACAGAAGAAATCGGACACTTTCCTATCTCGACTTTCTAGTGTGTATGAGAATGCTTTCATTAAATACTCAATATTTCTTAAGCCGTTATGAATTTCTTCTACACTTCCAGAATTCTATATCTCAACAACCAGAGATGAGTCGACATCCCTATTTCTCGATACGCCCTATACTTATTTCTAAACTTCGATACTTGATATTTGATATTCGACACTTTTTTCACAATGTCTTTCAATTGCATTAAATAATACGCACATTAATTAAAATGAAAATGTAAGTGTATTGCTTTCGTATAATTTATAATTTAACTCTGTCCAGAGTCATAGATGCCTAAAGACCATCAATAAAATTTAAATTCAAGAGGCTTTAAGATGTAAGTAATAGACCTAACGTTTTACCATGGGATTATTTTCAGAGAAAGATATTAGTTTCAAAAATTGTCAAAGTACCGAAAAAAGTATCGACCTCATTAGTTGTGATATCGATCGATATAAAGATACTTTGCAAGTATCGGTGGTATCGAAAGTATCGTGAACCATGCCTAGCTACTATCCTTTGATCCAGGGTTAAAAGTACTTGGAATAAATTCCATGAAATGTGGTGACTAAGTTGAGACCATATACACAGTGTACCATATTTTTATGAAATGAAAATCTCAGTAAAATTTTAATAAAAATTGCTCGAACGGTGTGTATTTGCGGACGATAATATATCTGGTACTTCTCCCATGGATTGAGGAGTTGAATGGAAGATCGGCTTAACCCGAGTTAAGTCGTTTTTCCGTTTCGTGGAATATTAACTGTATTAGAACTCCACGTATAAGAACTCCACGTATAAGAATATATGAATATTATCTGATTAATTTGCCCGTCCGTTGGTGCTGGGCCCACAGGTTTTACGTTCCCTTTCCGTCCACCTCGCTGAACCGAAAAACTAGACAGTGGCGTGCACCAAGATCATTTTTTGATCTCGGAAGTTCAAGCGCTCTGAACTCCAATCAAAACAGAACCAGTTCAAGTTGGTCGAAGATTACCGCTGAACGTCCTTAGTGCATCACAATTTCATGCTGTATGTACGTTGATCCAAGATCAAAATATGATCTTGGTTGGTGTACATCACTGTTAGTGTGGTAGTTAATCCTTCTAGGTCTTAAGGAATAGCTATATGTGTCAAATTTGGTTCGAGTCCGTCAAGAGGTCTAGAATTGGATAGCATTCAATTAAGCAAATACACAAACAACCTGTCATTGAACTTCTGAAATATAGAAGTGCAAACCAACAACAGTAGACTGCAAGAGGGTGAAAGAAACAAAAGCTGACGCACAAGCTATTCTTCCGTAGAATTGCTAGAAACCCAAAACTGTGCAGATACTTTGAACGGTTTGGAAGCCTTTGCAGAACTTTAGTTTTAATGGCTGGCAACACTGACAACTTGAATGTTTTTGTGGGTGGAGACCGTCATAGTTACTTTTCTAGAATGTCGAAGAGTATTGATACTACTTTGATGGGGATATGAGGAACAGTATAGAAGTGCTTACAGAAGCTTTGAAAAACTATATTTGCAGTTAAGTTAGCAACACTGAAAACACTGGAGTACTGTTCCCTTCCGTCGTGTTTGTACTGTGTAGATGAATAATCTTGCAAACTTCGGTGCAGATCCGTTTTAAACTGTTTAACAATATAGAATATAAGGCGTTATAATGTTTTATCACAACGTGGCAATACTGACAACTGGAGATACCTGAGGATGTGGAATCTGGAGAGCATGACAGTCGGTTTTCGAGGATTCCCCAAGATCATTCGTTCCAAATTTGGTGCAGATAGGCCTATTCCTTTGAGGAAAAAAAACGGCTTACCTTCTATGATCAATTATATTAACATCAGGGATTAATTTAGCTTTCCAGTATTCATGCAATGCCTTCTTAAAGATACTAGTAACACATCTCCATATTATGTCAAAACATCTACAGGCACAGTAAATCTGGTAAACTCACATGTAAAGCTTTCGAACCCGTTCTTGTGAATGTTAATAATAAACAAAAACGACAAAAAATGGCGAAACAACTATTCACGAGAAATAATATATTTCCTCGACCAATAAACGTGTTATAATGGTTACGGTCACTGACTTTGGGTAAGCACTAGAACTATCCGTTAACAGGGGCCAATTTTCCAGGATTTTCCTTATTGCTCCAAGTGAATGCAAGAGTGGTATTTTTAATATAGGCCCTGGCAGCTACCATTATAATATCTTACTCCGTGCTAATGCTAAAGTATAAACAATAACGGCTTCTAGCTTTAAAGCGATGTAAAGGCTAAAAATATAAAATTTCAATGTTCAGTTAAGAATTGATTGAATCAGACGTTTTGGAGACGTGGATCTGGAGAGGAATGGATCTATGCAATCGTAGATTTTAGTTTGGTACCCAGATTCCACTTGTTGCTGCTGTCTACACTACTATTTTCATTGGTCAAATGTTGGGGCAATGCCCGAGCTCTTAGATCCTGGTTGCTGTTTTTCCATTCCCTGTCTGAATGACAATTTACGAAGGCAGGTCATCCCTCGAATTTATTACCGGTATATACTAAAAATCATCATTCATAAGTTATACGTAAGGACAAACATTAATGCAGAAAATAGAGAAAAAAAATAAATTTGCTAGGATATTGTTTATGTAGAACTTATGTATTGGAGAACGTAACTCTTAGAGAAAAGGAAAGAGATGAAATTTTGTCGGCATTCTTAGAGATATGATGATGGTTGATGGTTGTGATATTTGATATATAAAGCAAATTTCATCAAAAGCATTCAATCCACTCTTCTTTCCAGAGGCATACGGATACGTCGAACATTTAATACAATTTTCACACGACACAATTATCAATAATAATATTCCTTGTATATTAACCAAGAGACATTCTGGGGTCTACAACATATACAGAAAAAATGCTACTTGGTTTGAAGGACATAATGTGAAAGTTCCCTAAAATTCTGATGCAGACTATCAAAATAATCCTTAACAGTCAAGGAAAATTTCATTCCAAGTTTAAAAATATTCTCAAAGAGTACAAAAGTATCGAAATTTCGGGAGTTCTACAGAAATAGGGGAAATGTCTAAAAGCTCGATAGCGCCGGAAAGTCCGTAGTTCTCGGAATATATGGTCGGTAACGTAGTTCGTAATTTTGAAAGTGATAAAAATTGTCATCCACTAAGAAAAAAATTAAAGAATCAGGAGAAAGCATCACACAAAGCATATTTTTAATATAAAATTTATTTGAAGTGAGCTAATTGTTCATACATTTAATTTATATAAGGTTTGTCAATCTATGGCAATAATTTTAACATTGCTTTCAACAGTTGTTGGGAGTTGAAAATCTTGTCGATGATGTTGAGACTTCAAACAAACATGTCATTGACCAGCACATCTGCGAAAAAAAAAGAAATATACATTTTTATTCATTTATTGCAGTTAATATTACTTTGTTATGTTAGTATAATGATTGACTCAGATAAATGTCTATATACGTTTTATAATTTAAAGCAATTGTCTGCAGAAAAATGGTTCGAAGCCTTGACTGGAAGAAATGAACTCCAGAATAATGTTAAACAATTAAAATCAGGATAATATTTATTTTGATACATTGAACTGTTATACTGAGATCAACTGTATACAAAAGAAAGAATGAAAAGCTTATCATCCTACACCATATGTTCCATACACAGCTAAAATGGCTGTGTTAATTCAGCGGCTGTTGGTGTCGCAGGGCAACCATTTTGTTTTAAATCAACATAACAAATGATGCTGATTTCAATGATTCAACACAATGAAAGTTGTCATACTGCCGCTATTACAGTGCTGAATCACAGAAATCATACAACAACCAATGTTAAATGAACACTAAAAACCGTGGTCTCTTTGGCACGCTGAAAAGTGTTGTATTAACACAGTCATTTCTTGTAGTCCCAGTTTCCTAACTTTTCCTGGGATAGTGCTGACTTTTTTTACACCTTATTTAATAAAATGAAACTCTGATGCTCTGAGTATTACAATTGGTCACCAGCATTCCTAATTACAAGAAACTTCTACCCATGTACCACTTATACTCCACGTTTCCAACAAAAATGTTATTTTAATTATTACGGAATAATATTATTTTAAGAGTGAAAAACATTTTTTTAGTAGTATAATTTTATCGTATAATGGAATGTTTATGTATCTGATGAACCAGGTATGGTTAAGAGAAAATAGGTAGATTACTAATCTCTTCACTTAAGTGTCAAATTAATATTAATATTTAACCGTGAATGACTACTAAATTTGTCTTATTACCTTTAACCGTAGTAAGGATATCCCAATCCATATCCAGAATAGCCAAGACCGTAGCCGCCATATCCATATCCAAGACCATATCCAAGACCACCGTAGCCATAGCCCAATCCCAAGATTTGTCTCTTTTCCTTAACAGTTTCCTGGGCCAAAGAAACGGCCAACAGAGCGAAGAGAACAATCAAAGCCTGAAATAGAAAATTTCATAAGAATAAATTCTTTATGGAGTCAATATTTAATATAGGATATTCAAAGAGGCACAATAGCTTTCTACCCGGTTCCATGTTCTTAATTTAAAGAAATAAAAAGTCTCACACATGTATCAGTAGTAGATATATGAACACAACTAATGACAAAACACATCTAAAAATTCTTATTTCCTTTGCCCACAGCCCATAAAGGGCCCTGTCGCGCCAGATGGCTTTTGTTAAAAGAAGGTGTCTCGTAGTAACTGTTATGTCTTCCCATCACCACTTCGGTTCGGTTTTGGGGACCAGAGTTCGCCACCTCTTCATGATCTGCTCTCCAGTTGGCGTCATGAAATTAAGTGCCATCACTGGAAATTGAGCCAGGGAACGCTCACACTGGAAGCGAGAGCTGGTATTTGTCAGCTAAGCAGAAGCTCATGGAAAAAAATAAATTCGAAAATTAAGACTATTTACTAAAAAAAAATTAGACTGATGGATGATCTTCTGTACACAAAGTTAATCCAACTACAGAAATATAGGACACATGCCCTGTTGATCTGATCAGGACACGAACTAATGAAAGAAGGCTTTGTTTCCTGATACAACAACAATTCTGCATGCTAAGGCTTGAGAAAATATACACCAGAAAAGATGAACAGTACTGAAGATATTGAATCGGAGACCTTCTAGTAACAAACGTAAGCCGCATGTTATTTGCGCTTTCTTTGTTTGAGAATTACTATTTAGCAACCTTATACGGGGCAGTTCCATTGAGCATAGACCGTGAGCAGACCTTTCACACTTGTTAAACCATCAAGTGAGTGCCAAGATAAAACTTACTACTGTATGATAGTCCGAATAAATCAATCCACCCTATTCTTCTTTCTAGGTAGTGTGATTACCTCAACTATTAAAACTTACGACGAGACCATTTACACTCCATCTATCCTGTTCCTAGTTATTTTAAATTTAATTTTCATTTATTGGTTATCCAGGTAGATATGGCCTAAGCCCTCCGTAGAAGTTCGAGGGATGACATTCCTTTACGAGAAATCTTTCTGAGGAAGATATGGGGAAGACTTCCATCAGGGCTTTATTTCGGGTACAATACTTTAACTCGCCTGTTTAAAGTCCCCTGAAAAGTGCCAGTGAGGATGATCAGAATCAGACTCGGATCTGCTTTCCTATATGAAGTTTGTAACTTTAATAACTAGACTGAATCATAGTAATTTAAGTTAATTCAGGATTTTTTCGGCATCATTAAGTAAATATTGGGATATTAATTAGAATCGAGGCTCTGCCTATTTTTTTTAGACCAGCTTTCAGGGCTGGGGTAGATCAGTGGCAGAGCGCTCACTTCTGGTAAGAGAGGTCCTCAGTTTGAACCCGGTTCGTACTCTGCGGTTACCAAACACCGTGTGCTTGGATTTTCTTGGGACTCTTTCCTTTCCTTCCACGTTCTTCATTCCACCAACATCATCATCCATCCTGTCTAAGATAAAGTTGCCTAAAGGCTTTAAGTAAATTCAATTTAATTCAATTTAGACGAGCTTTTATCACATATACTAGTCAAAAACAGAAATAAAATTAAATAAATTTCTAAGATATGTCCTTTTATCTGAAACATTATGTATTTAACGAGCACCAAGACGAAATATTCAATATCTTCGTTACTATAAAAGAAAAAACGTGGTAATGATGGTTAGAGAGAAGTTATTTTAGCAAGGGACGTAGCTTCTTTTTCGAAGCGTCACACCTCGTAACTAAGAAGTCTTAGGTTCAAATCCCAACGCCATACATTATAATGAGGCTTAATTTATTTCAGTCACAGGAGGGGACTCTTGTAATGGTACCTTCAATTGAACCTCTGTTCTCGTCTTCCTTCTCCAGTGCTCAGTGTAAAGTATTGACCACAAGAACAGAAGCCATAAGTTGTTGTGAAGCCTACTTAAAAACAAATTCGCATTCCCTTCTAGGTGTGGAGACAATACAGTCAGTGGTTAAAACTTATCAACCGAACATAGAACATGTATCCGAACACAAAATATGAAATCAATAACTCAATCAAGAACGTGAAGAGTCTAGTTTGATACTTACAAGAACCTTCATGATGTCTGTGAGTTGTTTTGGACTGCAACTTTCACAATGCCTATAACGATTTCTGGATGCTGTTTTATACTGTATCGGAGACCTCGTCCTTCAATTTTGCATCAGGGCGTCGGTGCTAAACTTCATCCTTGACTTTCAAATTATTAAAATCTGGTTTTCTTGTTTATTACATACTGCCTTGCCTATATAGATATCGGGATAATCATTTATTATTTCTTACCGAAGAAGTAATAGTATTCCATGTACTGGAAAGCATGAGTTCTACGACCTTTAGTTTCAAACAGGAAATATGATTTCGTCTACATATTGAACCTGCTACGTATTGTTATATTGAACTCTTTAGTACGTAAATAACCACTCTTATTAGCCAGAAAGACAAAAGGAACATAACACAGAAGAGGGATAAATCATGTGTAATTCCGCTTCCGCAACTTGGCCA
>JAGDQP010037415.1:0-18630 GCA_022664845.1 Lepisma saccharinum | reverse complement strand
AGTTATATCTGCAGTAGAAAGAACCGAAAACCATCAAATCCTAGAAGTTCAAAAGGAGCCACTTGAAGAAAATCATCCATCGGACAATGTGGAGGTTGAGCAAGAAGTCAACGTTACACCGGAATCACAAGTTATAGCTTCACTGAATGTGAACGTGGAACAAGAAGTAGGCAAGGATTCACTGGAAAAAAAGTTCGTATCGTGTGGAAGGAGAACAATCAGAATATACTGGAAATCAGCAGTTAAGTCAGGAACGTGCCACAGAGTCGAACGAGCTGTCAGGGCAGGTTGAAATTGCTAACTCGTCAACACATGAGGGAGGTATGGGCGGTCCTAGTATCGAGGGTGTTCCGAGCCCATTTAAAAGATCTCTGTTTTGGCCTCAAAACGAAGTGAAAAAAAGTAAGACGAATTGGAAGGAAAAATTTCCAAGTGTTGTGACTTCAAAAATATAGCAAGATTATTATAAAAATAAGGCAAAGAAGAAGGAAGATATGGAACGCCAGAAAAAGGAAAGAGCTGGAGAAAGACTAACAAGGAAGGGAGAAATAGAAAGAATGAAGCAATTGAAAGAGCAAGAGAAAAAATTAACACTTAAAAGAGGAAATGTGCAAAATGTTAGATAAGACTTATTAGCTACATCTTCAGGTTATCGACAAAGTGACAGCGACACAACGGATGTCGAGAATGATGCAGTTCCTTATAAAGACTCATCAAGTGAATTGAACGAAGAATATTCCAGCAATTCAGAAATCGGTTTAACCTCTATGACCGTTGAACCCATAAATAAGGAAGTGGGAGAATTTGTGATCGTAACATACGAGAACGAATATTTTCCTGGTAAAATCACCAGAATTACAGATAATGGTGCAATAGTGTCCGCCATGAAGAAAAACGGAAATTACTGGAAGTGGCCAGGAAGACCAGATGAGCTAGAGTATACATGGGAAGATGTTGCTGGTCATATTAAAGAACCTCAATCAGTGAGCAGTCGGCGGGGCCTTTTTGTTGTCCCTGAACTGGATAGTATTTGGAATTGACATTTTCTTATTGTGTTGTTTTCAGTGTCAAAGTTCAGTGTTATTTCTTTGTTGTTTTTTTTCAAGCTTTTGTATTCTATAGTGTCCTTTGAACAAATTTTCCCCATAGATTACAAAATTGTAATGCTTAGTGTATATTCTTACTTGTTGTTAATACCAAATATGAGTTTTTATATTTTATTGGGTACTGGACATTGTACTGCTAACTACTAATATTCTTAAGTGTTAATAATACAATAGAAAGCCTAGGATATTAACAATTTTATGTTTAATGTTTCTTATGTATGAAAAATACTAGTTGTCAACTACTAGATTTTTTAAAGATGAAGCATGTCAACTACTAATTTTTTTAAGGGTTTAGAAATATCGTTTTAAAAAAGTACTGAAAACTTTTATTATTCATTTAAAATTATAATGTTTAATAAAATAGACCTTGAAAGTGTATAATAAAAACAATTCTATGAACAATCACAATTTAAAAACGTTTTGTAAGACAATAAACCTGAAAAAATCCTTAAAGCGTCAACTACTAGTGCCTTTACCTTATAGAGCGCTCACCTCGGGTGCCTGGGGTCGTCGGTCCGATCCCAGACTATGCCATCTGTGAACTTCGTGGTGGACAAACACGGTGTTGGTGGATTTTCTAGGGGTTTTCCGGTTTCCTCCCACTTTCTTCATTCCACCAATTTTTCCATCATCGTCCATCCGGCCTGAGCCAAAGTTGCCTAAATGCCTTAAATAAAATTCAAATTTAAAATAAACTTTGAATATTTTAGCTATGATAATACCTCTGAGGATGATTCTTACTAAATTGAAAGTAAACGTTTTGGATTTGGAGCTGGGAGTTAACAATAGCATAATCTTCTCATAATGTTGTCATCTGTAATGTCCCAAACCACTCCACAGCAAAGTAGGGAGACTTGCCCGGTTTCACCAACCTTCCTTAAATGTTAAGGGAGCTTTAATTCAATTTCACGCCTCCTTAACGCACCAGAGTGTTTCACCAGCCTCCCTCAAAGTTAACGGTTCCTTAAACTCGTCCTTAAATTAAGGGCGCGATTTCCCTCCCTTAAATATTTAACGCGTCCTTAAATTGCGAATAAACATGGCAGCTAACTATGATTACTTTGATGCTGAACTCTTATATATTGATTATTTAGAGAATATCGGGCCTGAAAGAAAATTTCCGGACAGGCCAAATGCTTTTCAAATGTTTGATGAATTACAATTTCAACAGAGATACAGACTCAGGAAAAATGTTGTGCTTAAAGTGTTAGAAGAAATTGAAAATCAATTGGTGTATACAACAGATCGAAACCATCCACTAACACCAATCGAGCAACTTCTGATTACTTTGCGCTTTTATACAACAGGTACATTTCAGATAGTAATGGGTGATATCTATGGAGTGTCAAAAAGTACAGTATGCAGGTGTATACATAAAGTTTCAAATGCAATTCCTTTTCTTAGAAAACGGTACATAACCTTTCCAGTCAATGACGAAACGCATACTGTTGTTCAACAGGTTTACAATATTGCTCGATTTCCTGGTGTGCTTGGTACTGTTGATTGTACACATATAGCGATACAGTCCCCTGGTGGCAATGAAGGTGAAATGTTTAGAAATAGAAAAGGGTATTTTTCTTTGAACGTTCAGACAATATGTGATTCACAACTTTTAATTCGCGATATTGTGGCACGTTGGCCAGGTCGCGTGCACGACAGTATTGTTTTCCAGAACTGTGAAAAACGAATGCAGTTTGAGACCGGCAGAATTCCGGATGGATTACTTCTTCTGGGTGATAACGGTTATCCGCTAAAAAAATATCTGATGATTCCGTTACTAAATCCTGTGACACCTGCAGAAAGTAACTACAACAGGGCTCATATAAAGACAAGGAATACTGTTGAAAGACAGTATGGAAAAGACGTTTCCCAGTGTTAAAAATTGGGCTGCGTGCAACAGTGGACCATGCTATGGTTATTATTGTTGCTTGTGCAGTTTTGCACAATATTGCAAGGCAAACCAGTGAAGAAGATCCACCTGATGATGCCATCCTTCATGACTATTTACGCAATAGAAGAGTGCAAATCCACAGTATCGTATGTACGATGATGTTCCTGTTTTGAACATCAGATATGAAGCAGAAGGAGCAGCAGCTGTTAGGAATGCTATCATTCACAATCATTTCTCATGGTAAGTATATAATGAACAGATATTTGAACATATATTGCGGTACATATAGATATAGTTGACACCTTGCAATGTGATACTGTTTAAGTTCAAATATACAAGGGTATAATCCACGATATTTTATCACGTTTCTAGGTGTCGGAATTATCGAATATCTACCGCTCTTATGTACTTTAGGTTTGGTCATATTTCGAAATAATATCCATGATCTAGTTCAGTTTGAAATCGTATGAACTCAACATAATAAAACAAAACAACAAATTACATATTTAAATAATCATATGACGTATTTAATAGGTACGTATAGTGTAAAAAAATATTAATTGTCCTTTGTGCGTAGAAAAATAGGACGCTCTTTAGATATTCCCCCAGGTGGCGTGTTTTGTTTTTACGCCCAAAAATTCACAACGGGAGCGATTCTTGTGTTCCTATTGGTTATTAACAGTAGACGGTGACATGTTCCAAGTAATCTCTGAACAGGAACTGTCTTAGATTGAAATCACAGTCACTGCTTCGTGGATAACGCGAGTTTTACGTTCGTGAACAAATTAGTTTCTCCGAATTCCACATCCCTGAATTAATTAACATACAGAGCTTAACACAGGCTTAACATTTATATCGTAAGATGGAATGAAACAATACTTTACATTACATGATAATCTGGTATAATTAAGAGTTTATTTATAATAGGCTATTATATATTAATTCCTACTAATCTTTCGTTACTCATCTTGAAAATAATGTATTTTCCATTATTTGCAAGTCCTCGCTCCAATCGGTAAGTTACATAATGCAAGAAATTGCTTGAACCAAAATTTCCAGTCTGTTTTGTATTTGCAATTGTAGATCTTCTTATTTTCTGGTGTATATACGAATTTAAAGGGCTGTGGAATTTTCTCCATTATACCATATTTTCTGTTTGTCTCTTACCCAAATAGTTATTTCCTCTTTTACATCTGAATCTTTTCATCAAACTCGTAGTGAGTTCTTTTTTAAATATCTGTGGAACCGGAACGTGGAACAGGGAAGAAACGACTCTCAATAGCCACAGTAAAACAGTGACATTCAATCTTCATGTAGACTACTGCAAAACGGGCGTTTGTTTAGTATTAGCAAGCATTATAATAGTCTGGCTCTGCATTGTGCATACAGCTTTTTCAGTTACATTTCTATTGTAACATGAAACTGTTCGTAACGAAACATAGCCTCGCATTGAATATACACCACAAGCAATTTTGTGCTCATGTGTTGTGAAATACCAGGTTAATGTATTGTTTTCAAAAACTTTATAGAAATACTGGAGTGTATGGATATTACATTATCAGCTCACACAGGAGCCTAATCGACATATCCAGAAGAAAATTATATGCATCGTCGTAGGTATGTGATGGATCTTATGCCTATGTTTATACGTGAGAGAGAAAAATGACCTACAAGTAAGCAAATTTAATTCAATTAAAACGATACATTTATGATTAATCCATTTTTTGAAGATTCGCCCCGTTTTGACAGTACTTTCTCCAAGCAAAAAATGAACTTTTTCCAATTAGGTTAAAGCTACTTTCTTCATTATATCTGGTGTAGTAAAAAGTAATCCATTATTTTGCCAATAGATGGCTTCAGTGATCTGTATCTCGCGTTGTATAAGTCCGATCGGGTTCAACGAGATGACGTTCAAACGATGAGATTGCGTACTACAAACACTGTTCAGATAGTTGTGATGAGTTGACTCAGTGTTGTGTGAGCGCGCGTCAAAATGGACACTAGCAAAGAGAAAATACGCTATATTTTACAGTTTTTCTTCGATATAGGCGAAAACGCAAGCCAGGCGGCTGCAAATGTGAATAGTGTTTATGGTCCTGATACTGTAACATCCAATCACGCGCAATTTTGGTTTCGTCGATTCCGTTCCGGTAATTTTGACGTCAAAGATGTACCACGCACTGGAAGGCCACATGTCGAACATGTCGATAAAATCATGGACATTGTCGCGTCCGACCGTCATGTAAGCACTGTTTCGATTGCCCAAGAGCTAAACATTGCACAAAAGACCGTGTGGAATCATTTGCATAAGTCTGGATACAAAAAGAAGCTTGATGTATGGGTGCCACACGAGTTAACGAAAAAAAAACCTCATGGACCGAATTTCCATCTGCGAATCGCTGCTGAATCGCAACAAAAGCGACCCATTTCTGAAGCGGTTGGTGACTGGTGATGAAAAGTGGATCACTTACTACAACGTCATGCGAAAACGGTCGTGGTCGAAGCGCGGTGCGCCGGCGCAAACGGTACGCAAGCCAGGAAGGTTTGGCTATGTGTTTGGTGGGATTGGCAGGGAATTATCTACTATGAGCTGCTCCCCTACGGCCAAACCCTTAACTCGGAAGAATACTGTCAACAATTGGACCGTCTGAAGGCAGAAATCGCCCAGCTTTGGCCAATAGGAGAGGCGTTGTGTTCCACCAGGACAACGCCAGGCCACACACATCGATAGTGACTCACCAGAAGCTCCGGGAGCTTGGTTGGGAGGTTCTTATGCATCCACCTTATAGTCCGGACCTGGCACCGAGTGATTACCATCTGTTCCTGTCCATGGCGAACACGTTTGCTGGTGCAAAATTCGCGTCAAGAGAGGCTTGTGAACATCGACTGTCTCAATTTTTAGCCAATAGGGACAAGGGCTTCTATGAGAGAGGCATCATGATATTACCTTCGAAATGGCAACACGTTATCGAACAAAACGGCGCATATGTGACCTAAATCGGATCATTCTAACTATGGTAAGTCAAGCCTTCAATGTCATGCAAAAATAATGGATTACTTTTTACTACACCAGATATTACTGAATATCAGCATTTATATATTTATGTACTCAATATCTTGTATCGTACTAATGTATTACTTTTCTTTCTTACAGATGAAACCAATAAGCCAGTGTTCGAATACGTCATTAGAAGCTTTGTTATGTTTGAATCGAACATCTTTGAATGAGAGGGAACCTTAGGGTACATCTTAGCTACATCGTATATAATGTAAAGGACACACTGCAAAATGTGTACTCTTCGTAAATAAATAAGTGTTCTGTTGAATAAAACTATATAAGACTATTTCATTTATAATTAAAGCATCTGTTTACAGCTTGAGCGGCCATAGCTCAGTTGGTAGAGCTTGGCTTCGTTATCTAGAGATCATGGTTTCGATCCACAATGGTCGATAATCCTGAGTGAGGTCAGCATGAAAATATTAGGGTGATATCTTCACATTCGGTAAAAAGAGCATTATATATTTTCAAAACAGTAAAAGAAGCTCCGGATATCAAGAAAGGCTCTACAAGGCACCAAGTTTTGCGATTTGAGGATTTCAAAATCTAACGAATCAATTACAAAAATATTCGGTTTTCTTTTTGTGAACTTCAAGTGCCACACGGGCCTTGGTAGTTCAGTGGTAGATCACTAATATATTGTGCGACAGATCTCTGGTACGGTCCCAGCTGGTGCCATTTGCAGGGTTACCAGATCATTTAACCAGTAGAGGACAGTAAAGTTAAAAATGGATACCTGCGTATTTTTTCTTCCAATGAAGGAGAACTAATCTAAGATTGATAGACAACTGGCTGTCTTTCATTTATATCATTAAAGAAATACTGACGAACAGAATAATTTTTTCTTTCAAATTTCAGTTTTTTACATTGCAAGTTACACAAAATTTTAAATTTTGATTTATCTTCTTATCAAGTAATAAAATTCCTTGGTAATAATTCCTTGTTCTTTAAAGTATAAGATAATTTATCTCAAAAAAAAAAAAATACTCACATATAACTTATTATTTTGGAACAATACAGTTTAACGGCTACATGGTTCACAGTTCCGATTTACTGCTACAAATTGAATCTGTGATAAGTGATGCCACAGAGTCGACTTACCGGTACTTGGAACAGTGAATCGGAACTGCTGAAAACTAAGCGTGAAAGAGAAGATTGTAAACGAATAATCACAATAGGCCTACTGAATGATTATGTAAGTGTAGATAAATATATCTTTATTGGAAGCACAAACACTGTAGAGAAGTAATGAGGAATGCATTCAATCTAGAGTAACCAACCGTCCGGTTTTTACCGGATGTCCGGCTTTTTAACCTTTTTAGAAATGTCAGGCTGGCACTTGTCTTTTTCTTGAAAAAGTCCGGCATTTTAAAAATAAAATGAGCAAGATACTACTACACCTAAATTGCGACGTTTGTGTTATTTATCGTCACGAGTGGCAATTTGTTGCTATTTATTATCTACTAGGGAGCGTGGTTGGTACTTCTGTCAATATATCACATTCGACTATTTTTGTCGTTTGCGAAAAGTACAAGAAATTGGTAAGAACTAGCACATCAGCAAGTAACATTTTTTATTATACCTCTCCGAAACTTCAACCACTAGAAAAAAGGGTACATAACGAACGTGATTATGACAAGAAATAATGTTCATTGCTGCAAATTTATTCTGTCCGGCATTTTTTAAGAAATCCGGCTTCTTTTCCTAGTTTTATCCAGCATCTAACAATCTTCAGGTGGTAAGTCTAATTCAATCCAGTGTACAACTGTTTTTAGAGATCATTTATATGCATTCACAACTTAGCTGTTGGAAGTTCCTTAACTCCTTATAGTTTAGGATGAAATTTTCGTCCAGATTTAAGTGACTTTCCGAGTATCATGATTTGTAACGAATTGATATGTTAGTACAGCATCGAATTTTAGGTAAAACACCACCTTGTTGAGAGTTAATTGTTTTCCCACATGTTGGTTTGTCTCCGCCAATGAATCAAAACTATTCCTTAGGTGGGAATTACACAGTTTCAAAAGATATGTTTTTAATAGGTTAATGTCGAAAGAAAATAAACATTCTTACATTTGATGCTACCGTGAAAGATCCCAGTTGTGGGATAGGCATATCATTGGAACCTATTTATTTCAGTATATTTGTGAGAAATCCTCATTTCCTTCTTCAAAATTTAAATGTTTCACGACAACGTTATTTGCGTGGAACCTCATCTTTTACAATATGTTTCACCGCATGCTTTATCTACTTAACCGGCATACTAACGCTTAATATTACCAGCACGAGTATTAACCCAATCAACCTAACCTAACCTTCACTGTTTTGAACGAAAAAGGAAGTATCTAAAGTTCAGCCCCAGAATCAACAAGTCATTTCCTGTTATCCGACATCGTTAAAAAATCATTGTGATAGAACACCATCCATACCAATGAATCTCCCTAGGTAATTTTGATTGTTGTAGAATTTTGTATTGATATTTATTAATAGCATAAGATAATGGAATCATTTCGTTATATTTCGATGCCATTATTCAATAGGTCAAAGGAATTCGCTGTTGGAAATAATATATAGTTATCGTGGTACACTAATTATTTGTTTAATAAATTTGTTGTGAACAAGAATTTAATGCTTATATTGTTAAATTTGAAGTTAAACACTTATATATAAATGTTTAACAGATATTTATTATTTTATATTTAATTTAGTTCATTTTCATTGTTGTTCAATGTCATATAATTCACCGTTAATTTCCATATCACCAGAAAATGAACATAAACGTACTGAAGGGGAAATAATTCCAATGAAAAAGAGAGAGCAGAGCAAAATACTACGCTTGAGGTTGAATATGAGGCGTAATGTGAATAAATGCGACGCTCTTGAACGTTGAATCAAATGTTGGATTAGCCCTCTTGACTAATTTTCCCTTAGTCCTGTCGGACGTGTTCACGATTTTTTCTTCAAAATCAAATCGTAGCATAACTTCTGTAATACCGTAGTTTAATCAGACATACATTTTCTTTCGTCATAAGAAACTAAATTTCCCTTAAAACCATATCGCTAAGTCTATGCATTCTACAGCATTTATAAATACTGCATAAAAACACACCTACAGTATCAACTCATTCTTACTAACTAGAATGTTTCCCATCATAAATAATTTTCGAATCAAAGAGATTGGTTTTAGAGATTTATTTATCAAACAGCAAAATTGTATCCAACAAAAAAAAATTAAGAAAGATACAGAAATTTGAATATGAAGCCAAAACTATAAAATTTTGCAAGACTACATTTCTCGTAAACTGATTTGCAATATTAAAGTCGTCATTTTAAGAAAATAAAAAATAAAATATTCATTAACATCACTGTAGTGAACAGGTCCACAATTAACAGCCTTTAATTTCTAATTAGTAATCAAAATGTTTTCCACTTTAAAATTTGTGCTAAATATTATTTAGATTTTCCAAATTCCCAAATCTTCAATTGTAAACAGACTACTGTGATGCATGGAATTTTGATTACAATATTTTCATAATGGTTGTTTCATTTTATGAGAGCAGATCACTTTAAACAGCATACATCATAAATTAAATTGGGTTGAATGACCAGTAAACATTATTATTATTATTATTTATTTTCAAGCATAGGCATAAGGTAGACACAGTCATTGGTATAAGTGGGCAGGGTTAAAAATAATGCATAAAATCACAGAAAAAGACAAACAAAAACAATAGACAGAAAAAGGGTGGGATTCCCGACCAATTAAGTTTTTGAGATCTTGGTTTAATTATTGATTTTATACACCAAAACTTTGGCATAATATTAATTATAAAAAGTAGAGAACTTATGGAAAGTACACTCATAACATAAATTCAATCATTGAAACGTTGAATCGACTATAAGTAAAAAAAAAAAAAAAACAATAGTAGAACAACATAATAGAAGAACACAAAGAAATTATAAAAGAAAAAGAATTCCCACAACGTAAATGGGGGATTCGAAAAGACACATCCCCGAAATACATTTTGTCTTACATTTCCAAGTGGACAAGCTTCGCTAAATAATATTTTTCTTTATCCAAATATGCCTTTTCTTTGGCCAACAACACATTCTTTTTAATTTGAAGATTTTCTTTCGTCAAATTAAGTATTTCCTGTTCCTCTTTTGCTTTTTCTTGTAGCAATTTCTGCTCCTCCTCACACAACTGCTTGCGTTGCTGTGACACCGCTGGGATATGTTTTCTTGCTTTTGCAGCTTCTGTCTCCTTCCTCGTTGTTGAAGGTCTATTTCTCTTCGTCCATCCTGGTGTATTCCGAACTGGTGAGGGCTGCAGTGTTCTTTGATGTGAAGGTTCTACTTCATCGATCGACTCGGCAGGTTTTGAACAATAATCTTCTCTGAGGCACACAATTCTTACGTTATTGTGGATACTATGGTACTTGAGGCATTGCAGAATTCATTGGAACATTCTGAAAAGAAAATAGAGAGAAATTAATTTACCAAAGACAAGCAGCGATTTACCAGACATTTTCATGATGTTGCTGAGTGTTATCCTCGAAGGCAGGTCCCGACCCGAAGATCCCTGGAGAGGGTGGACCTGAATGAACCGGGGGAGTATCCAAAGTGCATCCAAATATCATTCTTTTTTTTTTTTTTTTTTTTTTTTACAAATTATGATGTTCACAGTTAGTAAACGTCTGTACTGTTGTGCTAAGCCTAGCATATTTTCTTTTTAATCTGGCAGATGGACTTTAGATTATCCCCCGGAAGACATCGCTTTCCATGGAATAATGCTTTTGAAACAGTTTGTTAATGAGTCCAATTATCCTATCTGATTAAGGATGACCTAAAGTAATACATTTAAATTTAATTAAAGAAACCTGTCTAGACCTAATCCTCATTGTACTGAATGAACCGGGGGAGTATCCAAAGTGCATCCAGATATCATTCTATTCTTTTAACAAATTATAATGTTCACAGTTAGTAAAACGTCTGTCCTATTGTTCTAAGTGTAGTGGTTTTTTTTTTTTTTTTTTGCAAATCTGGCGGATGGACTTTAGATCATTCCCCGGAAGACATCGCTTTCTCTGTAATAATGCTTTTGAAACAGATTGTTAACGAATCCAATTATTCAATGTGATTAAGGATTACCTAAAGTAATTCATTTAAATTTAATTAACGAAATCTGTCTAGACCTGAATGAACTGCGGGAGTATCCAAAGTGCAGTCCAACTGGGATTTTTAAATGTTCACTTCACACAAAAATATGACACACATCAAAATTAAGAAAAAACACACTTACTTATGTACTCAGCATCACTTTCCACAATATTGTACAATGGCTCAACTTGTTCTCCGATTATCGCAAGGAGCTTTCTAGTAGTTTCATCTGCTTTTGGGACGAATACACCTCCTCCAGTTTTAAATATCTGCATCATTTCTTCTGCCTTATCTTTCCTTGCTTTACGTTTCATGTTATCGTAGAGTCTTTTCAATTGCCCCGCCTCCCGTTTATGACATCTGGAATTTGAATTGAAATCCAAGGTTAAGGCTACCCACGCTTCGTCTTTTTGTTTTAGAGTGGCTCCATCGGTCTTCAAATTTTCTATTGCATTTTTGTACTTGGGGGTAGGAGCTCCACGAACGCATTTCTTTCTTCAATCGTATAATTTGCAGATCTACTTCTTTTCACCCTCGGTTCCTCCATGTTAACACTACGTTGAAACAGTGCGAGCAGTAAATACGAAAACACCACTACTCTACCGCATTATAATGGTCATTTATTCACGGTCATAATAAATTCGACGATCAGCCAATGGCAATCCTTGAAAATTAAGAAGTCTTATGAGAAATTTCGCATTCAAGAATGCCAGTGCGTTAACGTCTCGTTTGTTAAGAGACCCTTAAATCATTGCGTTAATTGTTGATGCAATGGAAATAACTTAAGGGACACTTAAATAGTTATGTACGCGTTAACTAACGCGCCCTTATCCGAAATTTAAGGAAGGTCGGTGAAACCGGGCATACTCAACTAGCAAACCAGGGGCCCGCGATACCCTGCTGCTAAAAGGGGGGCTTACCCAAACTCAACATGGTCAAACCTACTTGGAGACAAGCCGACATTACGCCACATGAGAGAACACATAACGAAAAACCCCTATCAGACCTGAAGACAGCGAGGGTACCCAGAGGCGGCGTTTGGGGGTGGCAACTGGCGCAACCGCCCCAGGCCCCGAGCTTACGGAGGCCCCGCGTTCCGAGTTGATATTTTTCTTACTCAATGATATAAAAGTTGATTTGTAAAAAAAAGTTTACAAATAAACTAGTTTGTATAGTTTCCATGCAAAATGTAATGTGAAATGGAAATGAATAAAGAAGCACTTGTAATTAGCAATTCTGTTTTTAAAATATATTGTACATTCTTTAAATAAATTATGTCGGATTTTTTTTCATAAACCGTTGTTCATTAAAAAAGAGAATATTTAGTAATATATTTAGGGTTAGGAATGAAAGGAAGAAGTGAGAGGAAGCATTTAGGGGGAAGTTGCTTACTGCTTTATTGGCTTTAGATGTAACATTTCGGCGCTCAGCGATTTTTACTTGTACTTTGGCCCCGCGGGGTCATTATTGCCCTAGGCCCCGCGTTCACCTAACGCCGCCTCTGAGGGTTACATGCGTTTGACCAACACGGCGTTGGACCAACACGGCGTTCAACCAACACGAAACCATCACGGCGTAGGACCAACACGGCGTTGAACCAACACGGCGTTCGACCAACAATAATAACCGGCATACGACCAACACGGTAAAACACAAATCTTGATGATATTGAAATAATTATGTAATAATTATTTATGTAAAAAACTCTAGCTTCAAGGGTTACATGCGTTGGACCAACACGGCGTTGGACCAACAAGGCGTTGAACCAACACGGCGTTTGGCCAACACGGCGTTTGACCAACACGGCGTTTGACCAACACGGCGTTGGACCAACACGGCGTTGGACCAACACGGCACTGAACCTACAAAATTGTGCATTGCTCATGCAATCTTGCTTTGACTATATCAAATGGTGGGTGGTTGTTTGAAAATTTTATCTTTGTATTTATTTTTATTTATATTTATGTACGTTAGACATCTCAGGCTCTAGCAGAGTTATTTTAATAATACTAGTAGGCATCCACCAAGCACTAGTAACGTGCTATTTTTTCTTTCCCTTCTCCACTATACTGGATTTGGTTAATTTTCTTCAATATTTTACTAGAGTATACCATACGTGCAATTTTATTTCTCAGTATAAAATGTTTGCGCAGCCAATGTCCTAATTATTTTTATCTTTTTGATGATCTCCAGTATTATTCGTATCTCGCCTATTGTGCTAAACACTTCCTCATTTGGCGTCTTCTGTATCTAGCTTATTTTCTCTATTCTTCTCCATGTCTACATTTTCGCTTGCTCCATACAACACAATTCCCCTTAAATTATCTTTTCCGTAGCTCTTCGTTCAGAGATCCACAGAAGAGATTCTCTTTGTTAGGCTATCACTATTCTCTCCTTGAGCTCTTTCTCACATTTCACATCATCGCTTATAATACTTGGCAAATAACTGTCCTACTTTTCACTTCCAATTTTGATGTTTGCTATGGTTCGATATGTTCCAATTACCATCTCTGTTGTTTTATTCACGTATTCATGTTCTTCACAGATTTTCTGCAGCTCTTTTAATATCATTTTAAGTGATGTTTCATCGCTTTCGAAGCATCTTTTTATAACTTCTTCTAGATAATATACAGGGCGGTTGCAAAGTAAGGGTCAAACTTCGAGAGGTGTTTGATTCCTCACAACAAAACAAGAAAAAAATTAATTTAAAAAAAAATCCGTATCCGGCATAGATGGAGTTACAGGCGTTCTAAGTTAGTGTAGCATCGACACAAATCACGTCATACCTCGAAATGTAATGACGTAGCTTGTGTCCAAAGTACTTGTATAATATACTGAGAAAGTAGGGCAGTCTTCCCGCCAGAAGCTGAAAAATAATGGCCGTAGGCGGAACCAACCACTGACGTCACTCGCAGGAAAGAAGTAAATGATGTGAGTGCATTGAGAGGGTTGAAAGCTTAACAACACGCATGTTTGGGGTGTAATTAAAGGTTTTGCTATTCTTTAAATGTGTGTGTGTACTTTTTGTTTTTAGTGTGGTTTCAGTGACCTATTAAAGTGTACATAGGCCTACGTGTACATAGGTACTCAATTGTCAAACGCACGTAAAACAATATTTTACAAGGACGCCTTGCAAAAGTGCAGTTGCTTCGTGTAAAAAAAAGACAGAAGATATAACTTATTCTAGGTTTCCAAAGGATTTTGTTACTTGCCACTTTCCTCTTATATACCAACTGATTACTGCTCAGAACAAGGACTTTATTATGCGGTGGCTCAGTGGTAGAGCGCTCACCTCTGGTGCTTGAGGTCATCCGTTTGATTCCATCTCATGGAATCCTGGGCTTTGTGGAAGAGAAACACCGTGTGTGAGAGTTTTCTCCCGTTTCCTCACACTTTCTTCATTCCACGAATTCTCTCATCTCATCATCATCCATACAGCCTGAGCCAAAGTTGCCTAAAGACCCTAAAATAAAACTCAAATGAAATTTAAATACTTTGTTATCTAGTGGGTTAATTATCATACAAATGCCGTCATATAGATTCAAACTAACGTCTCGTTGTGATAAACTTCCTCATGTCCTGTAAAAGTTGGAAAGATATAATGTCGCGAACTGGACTTTAAACACCAAGCCGGATTTCGGATTTCCTTCAAACCGTAAAAGATATGGAAAGTGCATTTCGTTCGTACCAGTGATTTAATGCTTTACGCTGCAGATAATCAATGTAATCAGCAGGATTGGAGATAAACTTTCACACATTCATCCCAATTTGCTATTGCTTTGTTTTTTTTGCAGACTTACGGGACAAATGATGGGATTATTTATGCATTCACTGCCACATTGCTATACTTCCTATGTCTTCACCCTGAAAAACATAAGGATATGGACTCTAGTTATTAAGTATGGTTTGTATTAGAATACTAATAAACCTCCAGGGAACAAAAGAAATATTTTGAATTATTGGAAGAATTTAAGTTCCTAGAGAGAATACAACTTCGAAAACATCTTTACTATATAATAAAAAACCATGAATTCTTGCCGAAATGTGATCTCATCCCGTATATACAATATGTTAATTTCTAATTACGGTATTATTCAAGGAAGATATATATTTTTGATCATAATTACCATACGCAAAAATCAATTATCTTTAGCTCAAATTCCCTAGAATCAACCTGCTTCTATTCAATGGCAGATACGTATGTTTGTTTTTACTAGTACTTTGTTTTTGAATTTTAATTTAATTTTTAAGGGCTTTAGGCAACTTTGTCTCTGGCTTAATGGATGATGATGAGATGAACTGCTAGAATTAAGAAAATGGCAGGAAACGGGAGATCCCTGAGAAAACCCCTACACACGATGTTCGTCCACCACAAAGCCTACATGGCATGAGCAGGGATCGATCCGACGACCCCTAGCGCCAGAAGTGAACTCTCCACCAATAGAACCACCGCTGCCCACTAGTACATTGTGCATCAGTATAAAAACACTGGACATTGCTCCCTCATGGTCCGGGCTCCAAGGCTGGCCACATTGTGAAAATATTGTAATGGGATATGGATAAATAGGTCAGTGTGTTAAGCACAAAAGTAAACAAACAATAAAAGTTACATAAAGCTGACTAAGCATCCATAAAAAGCAGACGACAACAACCTCCAAGCGGCAAGAGTTGGAAGTACTGAAAATACGCCCACAAATAGGGATGTAAAAAGGCCAGTCAATCACCTTTGAAGTTATCACTTCTTCGCTCTGAAAAGTGGTCACCTCTACCTGGCTTGGACTGGAGTCAGGACTCTCACCTTAACCCCAACTTAGGTTGGTATACCTTTACCTGCTAACTCGGACTGGAGTTAGTATCCTTTCTAGGAACGATCTCCTTGCCTAAACCTAAGTTAAATATCATTGCAAGAGGTGAACCACGAGATTATTCATTGCAGAGCCCATGTTCGGGACGCTCAGATTGTTAACTGTATAATACATTGTATAATATAGAGTATATTAGAACTTTATAATAAACTGGTGTCGGTAAAAACGTATATAAGCATTTGCTCTATTTATTCACTAAATAACCATTCTATTAAACGATCTTCGGTCATAAGGACTCTACCATAAATATTATATCGTATATTGTAAAGACAGTGCTACCACGTCGTATACGATCCTGTTGCTACGTTACATAGTAGTTGCGCCAGAATAATAGCAACACAAAAAGAACATTACGATATATACAGATACAGAGAGTGTAAAATATATTTTATGTTATATGCATATTTCAAAAGTGTTGTATAAATGCATAATGAATACTCTTGTAAACAAGCAACTACATATAGGTTTCGTCTAATTCAGGGGTTCTGACTGATGCCCCGCGGGCCGCACGCGAACCGCCAAACCTTTTCTTGCGGCCCGCGAGTTCTGTTGGGAAAATAAATTAAATTATTGATCGTACGATGTATATCTTCCAAAAAGGACGTTTTATTTTCGCCCTAATCTTTCGCTCTTCAAGGACAAAAAAAATTATGAATATATTATATAATAAATCACAGCCATATTCTACCCACTAGCGGATGAGGCCTTTCCCCGAAGGAAGGGGTTAGTCTATTGCTCACACGCTGACCAGACGGGTTGGGAGAGAAGAGCCGAAGCTCTCACTGTGATCGCCACTGTCTTTTATTCACAGCAGCTCCCCAATTGTCCTCACGATGCTGGGTCAACACCGAAATTTTTTAGCCCCCACCGGGAATCGAAACCGGGACCGCTCGCACTGAAGTCGAGCCCGCTACCGACTAGGCTGCGCAGGAGCTCATACGATATATACAACGAAAAATTATAAATATATTTTGGTCAAAAAATTTAACCTCCATCGAAGAAAGAAATCAATACAGATTGTAAGGTATTATCAGTTAATAAATAAACAACGGATAATCGGAACTATATATTTGGAACACTGTTTAATCACAGAAGTTCTGCGGGTTGCCCTAGGTAAAATTCATACTTACGCATCAATAAAACATTATCTGAAGTCAAACCCCTCCATACACCATTGTGCAACGGTCGTCCCCTCTGTGGCTCCTGTACTAATAATGGAAGTGACCAGAGTGGAACAGCGATCGCACGTCCAAGTGGCCCTGCTCCGGAAGAAAAACGCGCGTGTCACCAAGAATTGGTAGAAGCGTTAGGGAATAATGCTTTGACATATCGAATTGTCGCAACATGGGTAGTAGCTTTTCAGCGAGAACGCCAAGCAACCAGACACATGAAATGCTCAAGGCGGCCTGTGGGTGTGCGGACCAATGTGTCACGTGCCGTGTTAGAATACCTGTCGGAGAACGAGAAACGACGGACGCTGCGTGAATTATAGACGGAGACTGAGATTGAGAAGCATACCATAAATTTTGACGCAAGATCTGAATCTACGTAAAGTTCTGTCGAAATAGGTTCCACATGCCCTCACGGAGATTCAAACGTAGACACGATATGCAGTTTGTTCCGATCACATACAGCACTATGAGAATGACGGCAACCATTTTTTTCCAGGATCACCGTTATTGATGAATTCTGGGCCAGACCGTATGAACCTGAGTTCAAATCGCAGTCCTCAAAGTGGAGACATCCAATTTAACCACGTTGGCAGAAGTTTGGCAGAATCCCTCGCCCACACGATTGTTGTGATTGTAGCATATTAAACAAGGTGAATACAGGTTTGTCGCTTCGTTCCTCATGGAACCACAGTCACATCAGCGTATTACAAAGACTTCCTGCAGCGACACCTACTACATGCGATTAGAGAGAACCGTCCAGTCTACCGCATAATTCAATCATACTGCACGATAATGCAAAGCCACATAACGCAGCTTGAGTACTGGAACTACTGCGCCGATGGGGATGGGAAGAGTCAGAGCACGCAGCGTATTAACCGGATTTGTCACCATGTGATTTTGACCCCATCTCCAAGGTGAAGATATATTTGTAGACGATTTGCGGACCGCCTGGACATTGATAATGCTGTGCGCCAACATATCACCCGCTTCAGGCATGGTGCAGAGGATGGTGCTGCCGTTGGCATTCGACGTCTTCTACATCACTGGCAGTGTGCTGTGGACAATGCGGGAAATTATTTTGAGGGTTTATCATAACCAGACAAGTGTTTGTAACATTGATGACAGCGTGCTGTAGACAGTGCGGGAGATTATTTTGAGGGTTTATCATAATGAGACGAGTCTTTTTAACATGTGCATTATTACATGTGTATGTTACATGCTTCCTTGGATTTTCTTTCACGATTCCTACCAACAAAATAACCATTATGGGTACTTTTCATTTGTATGTAACACATTTTTATACATCTTCGATTGTCGAAATATTAATAGGTTACCATGACTTTCTCCCCAACCCTCGTATATACATATATTACAAGAT
>JAGDQP010037414.1:0-18630 GCA_022664845.1 Lepisma saccharinum | reverse complement strand
AACAATATTTTCTCCAAGATTGATATTTGTCCAATCATTTGCATCTTGTGTTGGTGGAATAAATTCGGAATGCTTAATAAACATTGCAGTTGTTGCATATGCAGAAATGCATAATATCATGATACAAATCATTTTCTATAGTAGTCTTGACCTATCGAAAACTCTGAATAATATATGGGACAAGTGTGGTCGTCAAAATTGTAAGAATGCTAAAAATCTCTCTTTAATATTATAATCCTAGATCATATGAATAATTATTGGATGCGGTACGTGTTTTCGTCTTTCATTATGGAAATAATTATTTCCTGTCGTCAAATCTTCAGAAATATTTTCCTGTATTACTGGATGTGATTGGAACTTTATAAACCATTTGTCTTGTTCTGGGAGGTGGGTTTGAGATTCTTGCACAGTTCTGCAGTAACCGTAATAAAAATAACATGTGAAGAGCACAAGGGCCGCAATATAGAAGACTGATATGATTAATAGAATAAGTGACAATTGATTCATTGTAGTCCTATTGGGCATGTGAAACCTATAAAGAAGAAATTTTACGTAAGCGCATTTCTTTAAATTCACTCTAAAGTTATAAAGATATAAAATATAAGCCTGTTGTTAAATTTATGTTATTGTTTATGCAATGACATTTGCTTATCCCATCTCGCCATTGAAGATTATCGTGCTTGGTTGCACGTAAGTCGTGAGATATATGCTTCTTTCTATCACGATTTGAAAACTGCATATCAGCATCTAAAACTAAGCAAAGAAAAAGAAGGGGGAGATGAAAAACACTCTCTCGAGTTGTGATGTACGTACGCGAAACTTGTAAATTGAGGTTCGCGTCAAAGGAACAAGATGAAAGGAAGAGATTCGTGAGGAATCGTCTTAGATGCGTTTCTCAGATCGTAAATGTGTGTCAGGAGGCGGTTCTTCCGTTGCCATCACATTACTCTTGTCGGCTGCACGTGACATAACGCACGTGGTTAGTGTTTCCTTTCAATGACCATACTATCTCATCTACTAAGTAGGTGGATCAAAACCTCGAATGGGGCTGGACTGTTGTTGGTAATAAAAATACGGACGTTGACTGAACATGGGAAGGAAACTGTATAAGATATCAAGCATCAAATATAATACTTTTAACCTTGTCCTACTAAAACTAGTAGCAATGTTAATCTTTATGTATCCAGATCGTATGAAGAGTTTCCTATTACCTGCCTACTATGAATGTTTCTTCTTGTTTTTTTTTCTCATGTTGCTGCTTCGTATTTCTCTCCGTATAAGATCTTAGTTGCCTATAATAAAGTTATATTATAATAGAGTTGTAGAGTTATCGTAACTAGAATGTCAATAAATTACCATTCCTGTACGCGAACGTATGTTAACTTATTTGTTCGAAAATCTGCGGACTACAACTTTCGCTGATTTTACTCGTGAAGAATTTTTCCTTGTCGTTAATGAAGAACACATTTCCTCATTAAGGGAATTGTTCAAAACGTATTCGAGATTAATCCAAGAAATTTCTGTGGGCTCATTGGTGTTGGTTCTATTTATGGAAACTTCGGTGCGGCGTTGCTCGAATTCGATAGCACAGAAGTGAAGAGTTCATAATCCACTTCCATTTTTATGGAGGTAACGTCGACTTTGAATATCTGTAGGTAAGTCAATTGAAATATTTCTATGTACTACATGTTGTCTATCTTTCAGGAAATCACATACTTATCTGTGCATTTTGTGTTCACTGTGTTATATCTTTATTGATCCGTGTATGTTTGAAAGTGATGCGCCGTCACTGCTATTATTAAAGGAATGATGATTACTTTCTCGTTTAAAGTTAGTAATGAACATCCCTCATAAATCTAAAAAATTGGTCGAAAAAAAGAAAACTTAATATTGAAACCATTTCTACTCATTTATTAACTTAAATTGAATAACTCTCACATCGTGTCTACTTAAATAAACATGCGAACTTTTACACCATAATTCCTATCACAACAAACAAATACTATTTAAGAATAATGGTATACCGTAATATTTTCAATTAAATGAATGTTATACAAGCAAACTTAAACGGAATGAGCATCCTCATACATCTACAATCGTGATGTCGTTTTAGTAGCATCCTCAAGTATAAATTCAAATATTGGAGGCAAAATCCGCTATAAAAATATACAAAAAATATTGGTCTGCTATCATAAAGTACTTTTATTGCTGTTTCGCTTTATGAAATATTTTAAGCCTCGTCACGTCCAAAACGTTTTCGACATGGATCGCCCTTCGCGTTTTGGTATTCCACTACGTATGTGTTTCCGTCTTGTGAAATGGTTTTCCCTGGAATATCAAAATATTCTGTAAAAAGTTTACTTGTACCGGTTGCATGGGATAAATTCTGAATAAGAAACTCTGTTCCTGGTAAAAATTTGTACGTGTTGTATTTTTCTAAAATTCGAGTCTTATGTGCATGAAAATGTTTTTCTAATTTCGAATATGCAATGTCTCTAAGATCTTGAAGTAATTTCAATAGTTGTTTATGTATGGGGTTCGTGTATGATGCTTTCATCAATGCCTGAAATGGAAGTTTTGGGTCATATCCGTGTGATAGCTTAAATGCTGACTCACCTATCACTGAATATGGATAAATGTTCAGAAAAATGTAGCTATTTGAAAATATTCGTCCCAGCGCTTCGGACAGTGTTTGGAAATCGTTCTCAAAGATCGTGGCAAACTCTGAATAAATCTTTCTGCTAATCCAATTTTGCGATGTTGTTTAGGTTCACAAAAGTTCACCGTTATATTTCTACTATGACAGTATTCTAAAAATGTGTTGTAGTGTAGCTAGCGTGCTAGATAAATCACATGTGACATGCCATTCGAGTATATCACGTTTTGCTCTACAAAACGAATGAATGTCTTTGCATTTAAATCTTGAAGAGATTTTGTTATCATGAATCTTGAACAGTGATCAATTCCTATTATGATAAACGGATTTTTAGAAACTGTTTCATTTAATTTCCCGCATTCATCAATATATATACTAAAGAAGGGTTCTCCCGACGATGGAAAAGTTTGCGGATAGGGCAATGTGTTTCTATTTTGGCCTTTTACTATTTGTCATCCCTAACAATTTTGTAATGATATTTTTACAAATCTTCGAAGAAATGGGACGTATATTCTATTTAAAAGCATATTGAATGTTCCACTAAAGGCTTGGTGGGTGGGTTCATGCAGATATGCGAAAACGTTGTCTTGTAGTTCTTTCGGGATACAAATCAAATATTTCGTGATATTTCTTAACCTATGTACACGATAATGTTTCGAATCTTTAAGCAAAAAAGATTTAGCCATCCGTGCTAATTTTGGTGAAGAATCTACAATTTCTCCTGCTAAGAATTTATAAATGTCACCAAAATATGGATCGTTGCGCTGTAAATCTTGTAAGTTATGTGTTTGAATAATCGGTAAGACCGAAGTCCATACTTTTGTAACTGGAAAAGACAATGAAGCACTAAAGTTTACTTGTTGTACATCAGTATTGTCTTGCGGCTTGTTTTTCCTAGGTACTGAAGATATTGATATTTCCTCATTATCTACACTGTTTGCCAAATGTTGTGGATTTATGTCTTGCTTTAATGTGGAATGTGTGTGTATATATTGTATATTACACATGTTGGACATACAAAACTCAGTAGCAATTGGCTTTGTTTGTTCCTTGCACATATTTGGATCTTTCTTTTGTAATGTTGCAGATACAGTTACCTGAATGGAATGTTTCTTGTGGTGAGGCAGTAGGTGATCTCACTCCGATATTAAAGGTTTACTGGTGTGAATATGATCACAATTATTGCGAGTCATGTTTGTGTACCTTGTTAACGGATCTGCAGTATTAGCTTTACCTGGAATTAGCTTCAATTAGTAATCAAATTCCGAAAGTGTAGCTAAAATAAGCTCTACACGTGCTGAACGTTGGACTGTCCGTTGATAAAAAGAGACAACTCTCATATCCGTCAATACTTGAAAATGAATGCCTAATAAAAAGAAACAAAAATGCTTAAAAGATTCTGCTATCGCTTGAAGTTCAAGAACAAATATTTCCTTAGAACGGTCGTTTTCTGGAATACGGCGACTAAAAATGCTACTGGACGCCACGATGAATCTAATTGTGGGTCGTCCTGTACATTACATTGTTCGAGAACAGCTCCATTACTATGTGTTGAGCTATCAAAAAACAATCGTGTATAATCTTGTGTTCGAAATGGACGTAAAATTTGTGCCTAAGTGATAGATTTCTTCAGATTTTCAAATGCCAATTGGTGCTCTTTTTCGCAATGAAATTTTGAAATTTTCTTTAAAAGATCCTATAAAGAAACTGATTTTTCTTGTGTGGTGTGTAATGGCGACGATACGAACAAAGAGAAAGAAAAGATCTCAACTTTTTCACTGTAGTTGGAGTTTCAAAATTTTAACAGCGTCTGTTATTCTTGTCGAAAGAAAATGACTATATTTGCATAAATGAAAACCTATTCCAAGAATGTGTTCTTTCATAAGTTATGTCTTTGAGATGGAAAATTTTAATCCTTTCGCTCTTACCCGTTGAAATACTGTTCGTAATAAATTAATCATTTCCTGAGATATATTTGTGCTTAAGATCACATCGTTCAAATAACATGATAAGTGATGATATGAAATATCTGCAAAACTATCAGATATTCTGTGGAAGATGCTGGGGCTCTGTTTTAAACCCAAGGGTAGTTTTAACCAATGCATTTGTGGTCTCCCTTGTACTGTGAAGGCTGTAATGTTACGAGAATCAAGATGCATAGTTACTTGATGAAAAACGCCACTTAAATCTAATTTTTAATATTAATTCCGGCCTGATAATCTGATTAATTGGTTCCAGACTAGTCTGAAGGCTTACTAGATTCTTGTTCAGCTCTCTGAAGTCGATCACAGTTCGTGCTGATCCAACAGCTTTAATAATAAACATGCAAGGATTATTATAAGCTGAGTTACATGGAGCAATAATTTTCTGCTTCAATAATAAGTTTAAATTTTCATCGACACGGTCGCGAATTGATATCGGTACAGGATAATGTTTTGACTGCGTTCTTTGTCAAAATCTTATATGAAAAGTTTTTAACGTTTCCCGGACGTTCCTGATCTAGTGCAAAACAATCTGCGTATGTATACAATAAATTAAATACTTGTTCTCTGACTTCTAGCGAAACTGACTCTCCTACGTCGAAGAGCTTCTTGGAAAATAACTGACGGTCTTTTTCCAAATTTCGACGTTCCTCGGGTGCCATTTGTTCTTCTTCTTGTTCTTCAAAAACGTTTACGCACTCTTCCTTGGAAATTTCTTTTACATTTTCTGCCTTTGCCAACATTGTGTGACGTGGAATAACGATTTGTTGTTCTGTAGGGTTAATAATTTTGACAACATGGTCTGAAGAAAGTACTGCTCTAGGTGCGAGAATTTGAAGTCTATCAGTAGTTTGAAAATTTGGTTCAAAAAGAATTTCTTTATTAGTAAAACCCTCAAAAATTCCAACTTTAATATTGGTATTTGATCGTGGTTGCAATGTTATTCTTTTAGTATTAGCAAAATAAGGTTGTAGACCTGTGGCAAGTGAATCTACTGCGCTTTCTGATAATTTAAAATGTTGCTCTTTATTTTGATCAAACTTGTCACTTTTAATTCTACCAAAATGTTGAATTTGAAATGTACGTGTACGAGAATGTATATAAACCTTTTATCCTGTAAAAGTTTACTTCCTAACAAAATCTTTGGAGCAAAATCCGATATTAATCAAAATTACATCTTAAATGTGCTAGCAGCAATACAAATTGGTAAATCACAATGCATTCAATGTTAAAGTATGTTGAGTCACACCTGAAATTTTAACTTGTCTATACAGAATTAAACTCTTATTTTTCACTGTTGATTTACACATTAAATTCAACTCAGAGGCTGTGTCTATAATTGCTGCGCGTTCAATACCTGAATACTGAATTGAATTTCGGAGTATAGATTTATACATACACATTCTAGCACGGAGTTGTTTCGTATATGGCCGATGCCAATTACCAATAGGTTTCCCCGTAAAATCTATTGGCCTATATCGTTTAAATCATCTTGCAATAGTCCTATCGGTCTCTGCATGATTACACCACGCCTACTATGAGCGATATCCACAGGATGAATTTCTATTGTTGTTATACCCCTGGTTGTGTCTGCCATTAAATGTCATATTTGGTTGGTACCCATTGTTGTCATATGGTGTAGCGAGTTGCCTACCTGCATAAAGATATTGCTGATACTGGTCGTTATATGCACGTTGACGTTCATAGTGCTGATACTGTCCCGATGGGTAAAGTGTACGCTGTTGTTTTGGAAAATACGAGTTATGATACTGCCGTGGTCGAGGCGGGATTCGAACTTGTTGCCTGCCATACGGGATTCGACCAATAATTTGCGTTACCTTTATAGTTATTGTCATATGATTGAATCTGCTGTTGTGAATTATTCCTATTTGGAAATGAACGATAGTCATTGTTGGAAAAGTTTCTAGACCTTCCTCTATTGTTACGATTTCGCGAACGGTTATTGTTATTATTTTGCTTACTTCGAGTCTGAGTAAGATTGAAAGAACTTGTATTGACCTGCATACTAAGGTTCTCGTGTTGGTATGAAGGGTTTTATACTCTTCCTCGTTTTTTCGTTCTTTATAGGAGAATGTCGCTTCTCATATTCTTCTCTGTTTGACTCGTTATCTGTTGAAATATCTGTACTTGCTTCTGAAGGAAGTGTCGATGTAGAATCATAATACTTACGACGTCTACATTTTTCTTTTTCATTTTTCATTGCACGAATACGCTTTTGGACTCGAAACCTGCCTGCCTCCAGTTCAACTAATTCTTCAAATAATTCAGAAACCGTATTAAACTGTTTTCTTCCTGCATGTGCGATGTAATATGGACGAATACCAGACATAATAAGATTGGTAGCTGTAGCTACTGGAATATCCTGATTTGAATTTAAAATTAAACTCTGCATATCTAGAACATAATCCGTTACACTTTCCCTTTAACATTGCATGCGATATGTCAATCTGATGCTAATGTCTGTTTTCGCTCCTGACCTACAAACATGTGAAATGAGCTTCTTTTTAAATTCCGCATATGTACTATCATTCAAGTTATATTTCTGTATTAGCATCTGAATTCTGTCTGTGGATTTCCCTGTGAATAAACTAGGTAGAAGTTGTTTTTCATTTTTCATCTGAAAATTAATATCTTTGTTTAGCTAAATCCTCAAAGCTGCGTAAAAAGCGTGCTATATGTCTTCTTATTAAATCTGGGTAAAGGATAACTACTTGGAATTACAATTACTTTCGGTTCTGGGGTAGCCATGTCTCTATTTCTGTGTGTTGACAAGTCTTGGTCCGGATTAGTCTCAATATCAGATCCACTTACCGACGGTGGATTAGTAATAGGCTTGTGACGCGGTTTCGGTGTTGGTTGCGGAAGTTCTGCTGGTGGCTGTTGTTTATTAGAACGTGAAAAATATGGTTGAAACATGAAATGCTAACCAAAACATTGAATTCATTGAAATAGTTAATAAGAAAGTAGATTTAATAACTAAGTACCGACATTACTTTAGAAATGTCGGAATCGTATTGTGAACTCAAGTCAATGTCAATACTTATCTATGATAAAAAATATTTTGTTGAAATAACCGAATGAATGTCGGAATCATAACTTGACTTGAAGCCATTACCATGTATGCATCCGTGTAAACCCGAAAATCGTGCTAGTCATTACGCAAATGTGAAATTTGTACTGAAAATCAACCTTCGATCAATGAAACGAATGGCTGCTTTTCACTGCGTGAATGTGTAAGTCGTATCTAAAATTGAGATTGTCTCAATAAGGTGCCTATCACCATGTGAAGTATAGTACTTTATGGGGCCGAACACCATGTGAAAGATGTTAGTTCCATCATATACATTTACTGAGTCGAACACTATGAGGAGGATGACCCTGATACTCCCTTCATACTCGATCAGCTTTATTTGTTATAAATATTGGGGGAATGCTCTATGAGCATTGTATCTCTAATTGACATGAGCATCGGGTGCTTCTCAAACGTAAATACATTGAATTATACGAGAAGATTTATATAAGAGAACATAGAATCTTTAATGTTATTAATCCACAATAGTTCAGGAACGCAAGGAATATACTGAAAGTACATTAAACAAAGGACATAGTACTATTCATTTACTATAACAAATCACAAAATATTTTAACAACAATTCTGTGGCGATACTCTCCAGAGAAGAGTAAAAACAAGTTCGCGGGAGTAATAACAACCTTTTCAGGTTTCAGGGGTTTCAGAGGTTCGAGCAAATTTGGTAAGTGACTAAACTAGCGTGGTCAACCAGCGACAAATTCGCCACAAGGAACAGCTGTCAAGAGAGAACATACCTACATACATTTTTTGTGCAGTATATTTCAAGCTAGTAAGATTAAAAAGGTGAAGGATAACTACATTTATTACATAATGGAAGTACGTTAACAAATCATTATAATGAACATTTCTTTAACTTGATTTGAGTTCAATGATTAATAAATTATTCATTAATGAACTTCCTCCTTTAACTTGTTTCTAGCAATTATTGTAGGATTAATCAACTAATACTAACAAATATTTCAACAACCAGCGGAGTACCTATCTTGTGATTCCATTCTCAATAGTTGAAGTTAATGCAAACAATTTCTAACTAGGCAACTTCTTCGGGAAGTGGACCGATACTGTTGTATAAAGACGTGAAAGTAAGACATGCTACGTGTCGCAATGCAAAATATGTTTCATGTACGAAAACTTTCAAAGTCCTAAAATATAATTGACTAACCTGTCGATCGAAGATTTTCTAAGTTCCTACTCTGGTTGCAACTAACACAGTGGTGTCGTTCCAACGGTGTTGAGGGCTGGTAAGTGTCCCGAAACTTCCGTCCCAATGTTTTTATATGAGGTCGTTTTTACACACCTAAGTTTGTTTACTCTGGAATGTTCTAGAAAGAATTTCATGAACACGTAGCCCTTACGTAAAAGCTCGTGATTTCGTTCTTTAACAATTCGACAGGAACTGAGGAAGGATGTTGGGTAGTTGAGTAACGAGTAAGGTTATTCTTGATCACAGTTTTTCCGCTATTATTGTTCCATCAGCTTCTATTGATTTTATCTAGCCTTTGGTTATGCCGTTTCCCTTAGATACTCATCTTTGTTTTCTAAATTCCGCAAAATAGCAGAAATTTTATGTATAACCAGACCACAATGAGACCAAATTTCCTGCCCAGCTCATGCTGTTATTCATTTACGAATTTTAGAAAACTCGATGTCTCTACGCAGGGAAATGACAATGTATCAGGCTTTCCACAAATTGTCGTAATAAACTTTCCTTTCTTTCTTCCTTTTTCTCATTTTTTTAGTCCGTTACTCAGCATAGAATCTCGCTCTATTTGGGCAATTAAATTAAGGTGAGCGAAATCCAGGATTGGGGTTTAGGTAAGACAAAAATCTAATCCCGCAACATCCTGTCTGGCTTCATTGTCAGCTAGCAGGAATTAAAGTTGAAAATGAAGGTGATTTTGCTATGCGTGTTTATAGAATCAATCCAGAACTTACAGGAGGAGAACTGTATGTCCTCTCCTTACTTAAATGTTTGTGTGTGTGTTTTTTTTAAATGCAATTTTGTTTGTAGAATTAGTACGGTCTACTTCAGTTAGAAGTTGTTGCTGTAGCTAAAGACTCATTTTTTCAAAATGTGAATTGGCTTGAATTTTTTTTAAATCTGAACTGAATATCTGTAAGTTACGTGTTATGATCAATAAGTTTAGTCTACAGCAAAAGATGGATAAGAGTGACTCTACTTATTACAATTATCCCTAAAAGCAACTAAAAATTACATTACATCTGTTGCGAATCAGATTCAATCTCTCTTTTATTTTGGATAGTAGGAGATAAATGACAACTGAAAAGACAGAGGAAGTCCCTAAGGTCTTTGGCGATAGAGTTAAATTTAACTAAGATTAACCTAAAAGTTGTATCATTACTCTACGAACATACATAATAATCATGTTAGAGAATAAAATATGAAAATAAAATTTTCGTGAACATTTGAAATGGTAAATGAACAGTACGACTGCTTCAACATTGACGCTTTAGCATCTTGTAGAATGCCATTTATTGCTTTTTTAAATGTTTGCTTGAGTTTATTTCTTACTTCACTTTCTTTCCCTTTGTTAATAAAAAAAAACCTTCGTTTTGACATACAATCTTCTTAGGTACAGACATACATATTCGCGGAAGTGTGCTCTCGTCGAGAAGAAATTTTCATTCACGGTGGTTATTTTCCTTCATTTCCGGCTGTCGTAACCTTGTCTTCCTGGGTTAGTAGGAACACAACAATAACGTCAAATCAAAAGCTGTAGCTTCAAAGAAAAGTATGAGTTCTTGTTTAACTTAAACATATGTTTGAATAGACAAGATATTCAACGTGCGCTGCATAAATCTGAATCATTATGACTTCAGTTTATTATTCTAGGAAACTTGTGCTCTGTGAAGTAAGACTTTTATATTGATAATTAATTTGACTAAAAATCGCAAGAGTTCAAAGTTACGTTACACGTCAATTAATGCAATTCAATTAAAGGTCGTTAAAATTGAGTTATACTGAAATGTTATGGCTTCTAAATTTTCTTTAAATTCACTATTGAACTATGAAAGCTATGAGCATGGAAAATAATTTATAGAATTAATCTATTCAGTTCTGAAAAAAAAAATATTAATTTGACTCATTTTGGAAATCACAGCGGCGAAATGTGCATTAGCTGCTGTGAACTCTTGTAGCCATCACTTCAAATCACGATGACGTTATCCTGTTATAAGTAGCAAATAGGAGTCTGCCATTTATACCATTCCTTACATAAGATTTTAGTTTTACTTATGCTTACAAGCTGTTTACTGTACTGAGCATTTCAAATTACAGTTTTTATTGCATCCAGTGGTTCCTGTAAACTGTTAAATACCCTTCCGGTTCTATTTGTTGTTTACCGCTTCTACAGTTAAATAGCAGTTATGCTAACGATAACAGTTATTATCATTACACTACTACTTCTTGACAATGGTCGTCGTATCACACGAGACACGATTAATGCTTCGTGGTAAAAATTATACTTCAATACAAGTGGTAAGAGGCAAGATATATTTAAATTCAAGTGGCTACTTTATTAAAGAGGAAAATTTAGTAGGCGCGAAATGAAGAATATAAATTAAAAGTGTAGTGTCGTAACAAACAATTTTAGTGTGGCCGGCATGCTAACGTACATTACTCGCTGTGTATTCCTTTTATCAAGTGAAAGCAACATAAAAAAGTAGCAATGCAATTCAATGTATGTAACATATCGATAAATTAAAGCCCATCTAATTGAAGTAAATCTACGCGGTTTTTCTCTCGATTCTCGCTGTTACAGTTAATGTTGTCCGTGGGTACCCTGGTGGTACCAAATTAGTACATAAACCAATCGTAACTGAAAATAATGAAGTTATAATTACTGCTTATTTCATAACAAGCAAATCAAACCAGACTAAATACCTCGTGCTAAAAAGAAGACTTAAAAAAACGATATGCATTTATCGTATTTCGCGTACTCGAATATGTCGTCATTAATCTGTACAAGGGTGTTCTGGCTATATCTTATGTTTATTAATAACCTCAATGAAATTGTACACCGTCTGGAAGCTTCTATCAGGCAATACCTTTTATTTACTTCCCGTAAATTGGGGTTTTGAATGTGTCTTGCACTAAACATCTATGGTTAATGGTAGTACAATAACTTGTCATGTAGTTATTTGTCTTCTTGTCGATCAAGTGTTACCTTAAAAAATGCAGGTTAGACACAAACAAAAATATTTAAATACGTTAGGTCCTTTCTTACCAAAGTTCGTTATACATAATGCCTGTTAAAAACTTCAGACTATCGGCAGTCTATGTTCACACTACAACAATAGTAACTACAAAAAAAATAAGAAATAAAAGCTAAAAAACTAAGCAATACATGAACTAATTACATAATAATGCATACACTCTCCTTGTGATAGAGATTGATTACTCTTTTGAAGTCTACTACTGGTAGCCTTTACAGAACTGTAACATAAACAGGTTCATTGGCATTCATCTGCTTGCTTAGCCATATTCTCAGCGTCCTAATGAGTAAAATAGTCATTAAAAGAATGATAACTCCTATTAGTATGGCAATAGAAACAATCGTCCATAGAGCTACATGTAGATGTTTCCCATTATTTTATATTTGTCGGTAGGGTTTTCATGGCATGCATTCAATGTGAGGGGTTCAGATAAATGACCCTCATACCATTGTATAGGTAGAAGAAACTGAAATCTCTCGTAATCATGGGTGGAAATAATACAAGGAGGGGTGTGGCAAAAATCTGGTCTTGTAGGGTAAACTTGCAATTACAAGTTAGCTCTAATATCAACGATCCGATTTGCGGTGGATTTTGAATTGGTATTTCGATTTCTGAACATGTAATCGTTAACCTTTGCGTAGCTTGAAGTAACATTAAAGTTACTGAGTAATTTACTCGGCGGAAACATTGGTTTGATTAGCTGGGATGCATTTCATAGTGCACAAACTTCTGATATTTTCAGCATCATTTAGTGTTAAAGCCTTTATACAATTATAGGCTACAATCTCCTTGTTGTTTAAAAATCTGGAAAGA
The DNA here is from genome assembly GCA_022664845.1 of Lepisma saccharinum. Taxonomy (NCBI): domain Eukaryota; kingdom Metazoa; phylum Arthropoda; class Insecta; order Zygentoma; family Lepismatidae; genus Lepisma; species Lepisma saccharinum. The sequence goes on along the minus strand of JAGDQP010037414.1, from coordinate 5,831 downwards.
CAAAGAGTTTCACGGGTTAGGTCACAATCCGTAGTAAGTAATTCGGTTGTCATTGGTTGATCGGTACTTGTCATAGTGGTTACCGCAATTACGATTTCAATCGGCAAGTGTGTAAAGCACGCTTCGTTATAATAACTGAACATCAACGGTTGTAATCGATATAGAGTCTAAACTTGATTACCTCTCTTGATCGGTATTTTAAGAGCTACTAATGTGGTGGTTTTGGATATGGGTCACTCTAAAAGTGGGAAATTAAACAAACTTTCAGAATCTCCGAGTCCTATTACGGTGGTATAGTTTGAACCAATTAGCCGGTTTGTAACTAGTGATAACATTTCATTCGTGTCGTTGAATGTCCGTAAGAGGGGGTCCAATTTTTTATTCTGACATTCTTTGATTAATTTTTCAAATGCTAACGGTGAGTTCAACTTCTTGGGTTCTAACAATCTTAACCATTGTATGTTTTGAAAAGTGCTCATTTGGGTTAGTAAGGCTTGGTAGTTCTGTGGTGAACAGAACAATCTTCGCATGTGTGACCGCGAAAGAAAAACAAACGAATAACCAACAGTTTAATCGTCCTGTATCAGGTTTGATCAAAAACATTGTTAGGCAAGTCATTCCAATTTAAACAACTTGATGTTTCGTCGTAAGTAATTTCCGTAATCACTGGGAGAGAAGAGTAATATAAAATTGGTTGGGACATTTTCACTTTACACACACCAGGATGATAGGATGTCTAGTCCCAATGCTAAAGTGAAGGATATAGTCACTATATCTAGTCATAACATCAAAGAAGTAGACCTTTCATTTACCTTTGTAAAACCCTTAGTTTTCTCGGATTTTCTCTTAGGTTTGACGCGGGATCCTAGTTGCATAACTTCATTTTCTGTGTCAAATGACGATGGGTTAATAGTTTGCATGCGTAATTTCAGAAATTTCCAAATCTTGCGTATGCGTAAGTGATAACACGTGCAAAATCAAATAATGAACAGCGCTAGGGTTAGTATAGTGTATCCTAGGATTTCTACTGATGTGTGTACAAGTAAGTCATCAGCTTTCACGGTAGGAAGTCCGGTAACATAAGCGGTATTAGTTCCACTTTGATTTTAAAATTCATCCACAGTACAGTTATAGTCAATACAATATTCCATACCTATAGTGTTGAAAGGTAAGGTCTTGGTGACCCAATCTTACTCACGTGCACTGAAAACGACTCATCTTCAAAGTCTAAACTTGAAATACTTTACGTATTGAATTCTGGGGTGTCCATTGTGAAATTAGCATTTATTGCTTGTTCTAAATTAACAAATTCGGGCAGCTACAAGTTGCGTGCATGTACTTTGAGATTTTGCAATTTTGACCAAGTTTCTGGTATTAGAGTGTAGGTTAGAATGTGCGTAGTCGAATCAGAAGCACATGAGAACAGTTCCGGGATTTCTAAATCCTGATTTACATCTGCACTACAAGTACAAGTCAAATGTAAGCTTAATGAACCTGGTCTATCAAGTTCAATTGGAACTACGTGAGTTGAGGTTCCACACTTAATGACATAGTTCTTAGTTTCCGCCTGAGTAACTATCGTACCGGTTTTGGGTTCGCACTGCAATTTCCAGTATTTCTTATACTGTTGAACTGTTGTCCCGTTCCATAAATGGAAAATACAATCCGGGTAGTTATAGAGTTTTCCGAAATTGATGGTATGTAGCACAAATCATCGGGTGAATCCAAACAATTAGTGAAATAGTCATTTCGTAGCAATTGGATTTTTTATTTCTCTGAACAATAATAATCGGTTCATGTTGTAACATACAAATTTGATTCTTCCATCTGTAATGAATTGAGCGTAAGGAGTGTAGAGTTATACCATCGTCTCTTATTAAAGGAACCTTAAAAGTTATAGTCAGATCGGTATCCGAGAAATGACAAGAAGCTGTTTTAAGTTTATAGTGATGTAGAAATTTCTCGGGGGGAATGGCTAGTTTATAATTAATGGCTGCAATTTTACGTCGTAGTATTTGAAGATCCACGAGTAACTTAATTGGCGAAACTACAGTAATTGGTAGCTGGTAATTTATACATGACTTGCGGATGTCTTTATATTCTCTAACATGAATGGCCTGTAATATTAATTTAACAATCGTCATTCATTGAATAGCTTTTGCTGAAACTGTTCCCTTTTCGTTATCTGCCTTAACTCTATTAATTTCATTTTGTAAATGTTTCACAGCTGATTCTACTTCTGAAAATGTTTTCGAAATGGTCTCGGAATATTTTTTCGTATCTTGGACTAATGAAATCAAATGTTTATGGTCAGCATATAATTGATTATATAAGTTTTAACAGTCCGTTCGATCACTTCTTGTTTTGCTACGTAAGGAGCTAAAGTCTTTATCTATTAGATCACAACACCAACTTAAATCCTTGCCAAAGAAGACAATACCTCTTTCATTTCTACTGGTGTCAGTCACGTTTATTTTAAAATGTAGAGCTCTTAAATGAACCTTAACGGCTGTCAGCATTTGCTGAGTCCCCTTCATCATAGGACAAACTGATTGATCAACATCTATACGAGCATTACAGAACTTTTCCACATGTTCATATTTAACTGCGGAAAGTGCCGTATCAATACTTAAGGGTGTCGATAACTTCTGTTTGTATACCAAAGGTAGAGATTTCTCATATACTATTTTAGAATGTAATTGCTTCCATAGAAAACCTGTTGTAACAAAAAAAATTTTGTTCCAAATCCTCTTGTTGGGTGTGTAAATGGACTAAGGTTAGTACTTGTAATAGTACAAAAAAAGCGTACAGACAAAAAGAAACGAAAAACGGTAATTGCATACTGATATTGTCCTTTTAGTTATATTCATATATATATATATATATATATATATATATATATATATATATTTACATCCGTCTACCATTGTGGAATCCTTGACAGGCTGTATGTTTGTGGGACCCAAAATTGATTATTATGTATAATTATATGTAAAAGCGTATATTAGACTTAGAAATTATCGTTATCAACGCTATTTACTTCGATTTTAGAAAATCCAATTTTTTACCCTCCCTATTCATGCAATAGTCAATGTGAATCCCTTTTATTCTTTTACCATTGCGGGACCCATATACGAATTTTTCATACTATCATTATGAAATCTTCCTATGTCCAGTCGTACCAACCTTTGTGCTTCATGTCAGTACTTCGTAACAAGATGGTATCAAGAAGCGATAAATGAAAATTTGAGGGGTGTAAAAGCATTTTATGACTTTTCCTGCATATTATTTTTCAAAATAAGTTATACCCAGCTGCCGTGGCTCAGTGGTAGAGCATTGGCTTAGCAATGGGGAGAACGCGGGTTCAAACCCGGGTCCGGACATCCTGACTGAAGTTTTCCCTGGTTTCCCTCGGTCACACGAGCCAAATGCTGGGATGGTACGAGAGAATTACATGCAACATTCCTTTACATAAATATATAATTAATGGTACCGGTAATCCAGTTGTGTAAAAATAAAGGAAAAAAAATCAATTACCACTACTGTGAATGAAAGCAGGATCCCCGATTCCGGACGAGTGATCTACAATTAAGTCAACGAGGTCTTTATGTGAAGGAAACAAGCGTCTAATTCTTTCCTGTTACACAATTCCGGGAAGGCTTTCTTCATTAAAGGTTTTTCAATTAAAAGTCTCCACTTGTAGTCGATTGTCTTTACTTTCCACCCAGCTGAAGCAAAATGAATACTCAGCTACACAGAACTTGGTCGTGGCCGTAGTAGCTTAATTGTAGAGCACTAGGCAGGCAACTGGGAGATCTAGGTTCAGCATTTCTAGCAGAAGAAATGTAATGTTTTGTAACAGAATTAAAACGCTTCAGCTTAGTTCGTGGAAATGTACTCATCAAGACACCCCATGCAGATACATCGTGGAATTTTTCTACATCCTTTTTTTTAAAAAAAAGCTGTATTCCGTATTAGAGTAAGCATGCCTTTCATGCCCGCGAATTCTTCATTCAATTTCTTGATTTTTTGATTTGCTACACATTCTTTGCTTTAGATTAGCTGAAATTATTTACAGTTTATTCTGTTAAACTAAATTAGGAGATGTAGGATAGGTTACTCTGTTCTGTTCTTACCATAATCTGGATTCCTTTCCAATTTCCTTTTTTGGACTGAATAGACAATTTTGTCACAACTCAGTTACGTCCGAGAGATGACATCCCTCGACGTTCATTTTTCCGGTGAAGGGATGGGGAAGGTAGAATCTAGTGCACTGAAGTACCACCCTGGTGTTCATATTGTGAGTCTGATGAAAACTCTGTAACCCCTCAGTGAGGGTAGCCGGGAGCGGGCTCGAATTCGCGTACCTCCCTATTACCTATCGGAAATCCGGGACATTCCTAGTTGCCACAGGGCTGTGTGCTGCACGCCTGTTGATGCGAAAATAATATGCCTGGAAAAAGTTTTAAAACTTCAGAAAGCAATCTATAAAACGCAAAATGTCAATTTTCAACCCCGACACTCTGATCATTTTCGAAACCGTGATAAAATCCTTACATACGTAATTACTTTCTATCGAAAATTAAGCGATGATTTGCAGTTCAGAACTTTTGTAACAACGCGTAAGAATTATCATTGCACTTAGCATTTTTCTAATGTATGAGATTCTGTTTGACCTAAACAGCATAATATTCATTTTCGTCTCCTCCATAAAGTAATAGAAGTTACTCAAAGCAGTGTAACCTGAATTCTGTCAGACGCTTTCAGTGGTGGTGTCATCCCCAAATTCTCGAGCACCCTTCCCCAACAACAACAACAACAAAAATAAATAAAAATAAACAAATAAATAAAAGTAATATAAAAATAAAGCTACAAATCTATTGAGAATCTGCAAAACTCTACTTACATCCCCGAAACTGAAATTTTTGGAAGAATCGCTGAGTGCAAAAGATGATTATTCATAAAATTTGAATTTACCCATTCAACGACTCCTTAAATAATAACTTTCACCCGGGACCCTTTAGTTGGAGTTTATTTTACTATTTCTAACGTATAAGCAATAAATAAGTTCTACTATTTCTAACGTAAACTGCCATAATTTTATCTAACGTTGATAGTCATGTAAGAAGAAAGAACCGATTTTGAATAGTTCCAAATCAATTTAGTGAATTCGGATCGTTCAGATCATTACAGATTTCTAACAAGTAAGTACGTTGAGATTGGTGCTGGCAAGGATCAACAGGTTTCCTGGAGGTATCCAAGATATGTATGGGCACTGGGCAGGGTGCAGGATCTTCCCAACTTATGTGGGGGAGGTGTATTTTCTCAGTGGAATACATTAAATTAGAACCTGTGTTAAGCTCTAGAGTGTTTAATATCTCTTGAGGGAAGGAAATGTCCCATCTCCTCCATGATTTCGCACCCTGGGTATGGATATAAAATACACATATATAAAATGTGTATAAAATATGCAAAATTACGCCTAAAAGTATTCTAATTCTGCTTAAAATTCTGAATTCTGTTTGTATCCGTGGACAGATACCATAAATATGCCCGTAAGTGTAAGTTTACTCAACGCAGTACTGTTGTTCTTAGTAACCTGTAAGTGATTCTGCCAGACCCCCGTTCCCAACGGGAGGGTGTGACCCCTCCAAATTCTCGAGCACACACGCAACTTAAATTTGTTACGGCTAACAATCAATAGAACGCAGTAACGTTACTTACACCCTCGTTACTTACTTTACACCCTCCCAAAATGAAACTCATACCAGAATCTCGGCTTCTTCTAGACTGAGAAAATTGTTGGATACATGTCCACCAGAAACACAAAT
>JAGDQP010037413.1:0-18630 GCA_022664845.1 Lepisma saccharinum | reverse complement strand
CATGTCGCTAATTTGACTAATAATGGTGATATACGGTAGCTGTTAACATTGCTAACCGGGAATTTTAAATAGATTCGGAAACTGGAGACTAAAAATTTGGCATTTGATTATTGGAACCTAACGATCCGATATTTGAAATGCAGAAATTCGGTCAATAGCGGCCCCATACTGAATTTATAACATATACCCATTTTCAAGGGCGCCGATTTCTGTATAATTTTTTTTTGGGGAGGGGGGGCATTCAGATATTTTTTGTTGCCAGTTAAGGGTCTAAGAAGGCACATATGATACAAATCCAATTCAGTTTTTGTCAAATAATGTATATTCATAAAAAAAACCACACATATAATAGTATACATATAGTCATTATAAAGGCTTCCTTAGGCCCAGCTATTACAGCATTTAACTATGTTTGTATAACGTTTAAAAAATTCACTAAAGCATATTATGTTCTAACTAATAAGAATAAAGTTTCTGCTGTTACTTGAAAGTAAACTTAGGAAATAACAGAAACTTATGTTAGTCTATGCAGTGGATTTATTCAGCTTTTCCAAATGGGGTTTTCTTTCTGTCCGGCTCACCCTTCGGCCGTGCTACTGCTTTATTGGACAAATATTGTTTTTTAATTCTCGGTTCTCGACCTCGACAGGCATGGTTCAAGAAGCCTTTGTCTCACCTACAGTGAGAAAAAAAAATATTTGGACAAGTTGAACAAAGAGCAAAAACAGACTTATCACACGCAAAACGTGGCACATTTCGAAATCTCTTGCCCTGTTATGATAATTTGGATACGTTATATAGAATGCTATAGAAATAATTAGTACTCGATACACCTGTAAGGTAACATGCAACGATAGAGTGTCCACTACTTAAATTAATCGCAAAAATGTATTTGGACAACCCCATACTCCTCTCGAAAGAAATGTTTTAGGTACCGTACCCTATTGTGTACGAGAGCACTCTGCGTGGTGTATTGAAGCAATCCACACCGTGTCAGGCGTAAAGAAGCAGCATGGGGAACAAAGTGATTTGAACAACATTGGAACTGCTCGCTTTAATTTCAAATTACATGCGGAAGGTAAAAGGTACGGAGATATAGCCAAGCTTGTTGGAAAGCCATGCTCTACCGTTGGATACATCATAAAGAAACATAAAACGGAATAATTATTGGGGACTCGTTCTGGTCAACTAAGGAAACTAACTGCCCGGAATGAAACCTACATTCTTCATTCTGTGAACAAAACTCTAAGAATTAGTGATAAAGATCTGGCTACTTCACTTGCCTAGGATATGCAAGTTAATATTACAGATGTGTAGATGTAAACAAATAAATTGTGATTCAGAAGATGTGTAGCCAGAAACACACAGATCAGAAGAAAGCAGAAAGAAGAAGTTCTAATTTCCCCAAAAAATATAAATATGAGTGCCTGGAATTTTGGAAAAAAGTTTTTGTTTTTTCTAGGGTGAGACAAAGATAAACTTGTATTGTAGTGATGGATGTCAGGACGTGTGACGAAAGAAGAGAGCTTTCAGAAAGCAGATTTTGCTTCAATAGGTAAAAATGTTGGAGAGTCTGTTATGATTCGGGGTTGTGTAATTACTAATGGAGTGGCCAGTATTCATACCCTGGGTACACATCTTCTGAATCCCAATTTTTCAAAGAATTTTGGATTGTTTGTGGTGTAATATTAACTTGCATATCCTAGGCGAGTGAAGTAGCCAAATTTTTAGCACTAATTCTTTGAGTTCTATTCACAGAATGAAGAATGTACGTTTCATTCCGCGCAGTTAGTTAGTTTTCTTGGTTGGCCAGAATGGATTCTATTCCTCAATAACTGCTCTGTTTTATGTTTCTTTATAATGTATCCAACGGTAAAGCATGGCTTGTAAACAAGCTTGGCTTTCCTGACGCCGTGTGAACTGCTTCAATACACTACGTAGACTGCTCTTATACACAAAAGGATACCTAGAACATTTATTTCGAGAGTAGTTTTGGGTTGTTCAAATACTTTCTTTTTTTCTTTTTCTTCTTTTTTTTTTGCAATGTATTTACGTACTCTCTTTCCTCACTCTCACTTTGTTACCTTACAGGTGTATCGAGTGGTAGTTAGTTCTGTAGTATTCTATCTAAGGCATCCACATTATCATAAAAGGGCAAGAGATTTCCAAATGGTCCGTGTTTTACGTGTGATGCAGTCTGTTTTTCCTCTTTGTTCAACTTGTGCAAATACTTTTCTTACCCGCTGTATATAGTTTCCCTATTTATTATGTTGTATTAGAAACTCAAAGTTACGGTATTAACGGTAAACAATAATCACATCCAACAGTAGTTTGACGGATATATTTCCTAGTGTAAGTCTACTCCTACTTTTGTGTGAGTTCTTCTTGTAGCTTATTTTCCTTGTATCTTTTTTTTTTTTCTTAAATTATGTTTGTGTATGACAAAATCACGATGAATGATCCTTAACCCTCGGAACGCCAACATAATTTCATCTCACGGAACGCCAAGAAGAGTCCTTTTCGACCCATGTATATTTCTTGTATCAAATAAAGTACATGTTCAAAGTCAAGGTATTTTAGAGTATGGGTGTATTCATTGTATTGTATTTATTGCAATGTATTGTATTTTATTTTTTCAAGTAGATGCTACAAAATAATGAAAAATACATAAAAATTAATACATCATATTAATGTATCTTCTCGAAGATCTCTTCTAATATTGTCCTCCCAACGACGTCTCGGTCTTCCCAATGGCTTCTTTCCTTCTGGTCTTCCCACCAGGATAGAATATAATCTTCGTTTATCCCCTATCCGAGCTACATGGCCTGCCCACCTTAGACATCGCGATTTCATTATTTTTACATCTGCTGAATCGTACAGTCCGTGGAGTTCTTCATGATGCAGTCTCCTCCATTCTCCAGTCATCTCGTCCTGTTGCAAGAGTTTTCCCTAAATCTTTTGAATTCTCAATTACTCGTTATCCACCTATCCTATCTTTAAGACATTTTCTGTGCCGAGGGAGATCCGCAAGAGGATACGAACCGGCAACAAGAATAGGGTGGGGGAAGTAAAGCTGCTTTAAGACTATAAAATGCATTTGCACCATGCTGCTCATCAGAAATTAACTGCTCTTGCTGCAATAGTGCAATTTCCTGTCTTCTGTTCTTCCCTCCATTTCGCCTCATGTCCGCTTCTTGGGGCTGATCCTGTGTTCTCTTCCCTGCAGAGTCCAAGATTTGAACTCTCTCTCTCTCTATCACACACACACACATAAAAGAAAGAAAAAGGTGGAAGGAGGTCTCCTTGCCTCACACTCCAGCCTCTGTTTTTCTGCTCTGGATGTTGACGAGAGACTAGAGATAAGATCCAGAGTAAAAAAAAAATCAACAAAAACACATGCAGTGAAATGACTGCGGCTTGTTTCCGTTTTGTAATTCTACGTTGTAACGCTTAATCATTGCTCGTAATAATTGGTAATTTTCGCTTAATGGCCTTTTGGTTTGGTTACCACCATTGTTTGTGGCCGCGCCGCTGACCTCTGCTCAATCAGATGGTGTGGGCCAGAAGGTGAAAGAATAAGTCAGAATGAGATGAGTTTTTCAAAGAAGAAGAAGAAGAAGAAGAAGAAAAAAGAAGAAGTTCAAGTAGCGAAAATATTCTGCTTCCTCATCTCGTAATATTTTCGATCTCTTCATGGTGAACTGCCCGCAAACAAGGGAAGAGACATTAAAAAAGGTTCTAAACTCTTCAATGGCTTTGCGGGAATGTTATCAAAGCGCACTTCTCTTGTTTTTATTAGTATTTCTGTAGCTCTTATCTTATCAAAGGAAAGATTTAAATATTAGCTTCCTTCCTTTTCTTTGCAGCTTTAATTTCTTTCCTGGCGTTTTGCGTTGGAAATAATCGGTCTTCCAATTGTTTTGAAATCTTTTGAGTGTATTCATTTGTTTTTTTGTTTTTTCTGTTCTCGCTCTTCAGGAGATAAGTTATTTAGTTTAATCACCAAATTGCTACATGAATTGATTACAATCTACAGGACCTCCTCCATGAAGATTCTGTTTCCACTTCGCACTGGACTATCACATTAATATCATTGTTTCCAGTGCTAATTTGGCGGACGTCAATGGCTGAAATCGCCTACTCTTTTTACGAAGCATTTCTGAAGTTGGGTAGGCTCAGACTTTCTGTATCTTTCATTTTATTCTTAGATCAGGCCACACGTTTGCTGGGTTCCTGCCGAATGACGTAATCATGTAACAGTAAGGCTCCTTAATGATCAAGTCCCAATAATCTACAAAGCAACTATAGTTGCCTGGGCGATTTAACTAACAATCACAAAGGCTCTGGTCCGTTGATAGGATTGGCTAACCACGCAAGCATTATTTTTTATAAAATAGACTGGCAACACTGACAACTGCATTGCTTAGGTTTGGGAAAATCCACAATATACTTGTGTCGAATAATCTTTATGTTAATTTTGGCACAGCTAAGTCTAACTGAATGGAATCAATCTGAATAATTGATTATTTGGACTGACAACACTGAGCTACTACACCAATCAAGACTGTTTCGACGGCTATGAGGTAGCCTAACTAAGACCTTTCGAAAAACACCTCATCCATGTCTCTCTCTACACCCGATGGTTCATGAGATATATTTTGACATGAGCTGGCAACACTGACAGAATATTTTCTAGGAAGCGGGAACATCCGCAGTATGTTCCTATTGTGTCAAACAATGTTTGTATCAAGTTTGGTGCTGCTATGATTAAAATAATGGAAGCAATTTGAAAACAAAGATAATTTTAGGGAAAATAGGCTGGCAACACTGGTAAGTGGGTTGCTTGACAACGGAGTCTCAGTGCTTTTGTATGGTGTCAAATAATGTTTATGTTAAGTTTGGCGCAGCTAGGTATAACTAATTGGAAACAATTCGAATAATTGATTTTTTTAGAAAAAAGGGTTGGCAACACTGAACCACTGCACCAATAAAGTTGGGTCCAGAGGCTCTGAGCTACTCTAGCAAAGACCTTTCCAACGACACCTCAAGTATCTTGCTACGCCTTGTAGTTTCTAAGATAATTTCTGAAAACGGATGAACGGACGCCATGAGCGGGAATAGAAGGTTCATTTTGTTATAGCCTTGCTATCAGGAGACCTAAAACCAGCAATTCATTCAATTTTCAAGAATACTTGGAGGAAAAGGAAAAATAAGAGAAGTCTAAAGCGAGATTTGAACACGTTGCTCACTTAGAAGTCCAGTGTCTTACCGACCGAATTAAACTGCCAGACATAAGAAAACAACCTATTCAAACAGTAAACGGGGTCAGAATACGTTACGCGAACTCCGAAAATATACTCTCATTTTTATTTTAATCACTTTTCTATTTTTCAATTAGGGATCGGAATCCTCACTCGTTGAGAATATTTTCCACTTGTATGAAAACATTCGATGATTAATATTGCGAGAGCAAATACTTGACCAACATTAGAACATGTTACGATAAGAAAGTCTTTTTGCTATCTGCACATGTGTACAAATCATACTAGAACTGAAAACTGAAAACTTGCAATATTTGTGTACCCAACTCTAACTTTCCTACAGAGAGTTGACGTTCGTCAGATTTTTCTTTTAAAATACAATTGTCAAATTATTTTGTTTCATTTTAATCATGGCATACGTAACGTACCTGGATATATTATTTAATTCAAAATTAAGTAGTTTGTTTCAATGTCTGTACACTGTTTTATATTTATAACAACAGGGCGGCTTTTCTTGAAAGCGTGCGTTGCTTGCGATTTGGATGAGTAGCCAATTGAAATACGTATTACATGTAGAACACGCAATAAAACATGTGTTTCAATTGGCTACTCAACCAAATCGCAAGCAGCGCGCGCTTGCGAGAAAATCATCCCTAAGACTCCATTTCGTCTTGTAGTCAGCGCTCTCTATGATTCAAAACACAAACTAATTAATAGTTTTGTCAGTTGACGGAATCTGACTGGTAATCTTCCGAAGTGGTTATTGAACTTTTTGGCAGATTTGCTTCTCAATCAGTCTTTCACTTCTTTCTTCTTGTCTGCCCCTATACTTCCCAGTCTCTCAACAGCTGATTGTTAGTCCATGCATCCGGCACCATAAAGAAGGATGTGCTTATCTTGTTCTCCGAACGGCAAGTGACAATATGGATGGACCATCTATTTCAACAGCCGTTCCCTCAAACCCATTGTCTTTCTTCTCTCAGCAGCTCGTCTGTTTACAGAATGTGTATGTGTGTGTTTTCCTCTGTATGTTTGGTGCGTGTGTATCTGGGATATGATGTGTGCGTATCTATTTCTTCCGGGTGTGCGCATCCAACTTGTTGGCAAAGGATGCTAACGAGAGAAGCTGTCCAATTGACCACTTCTTGCCGTGCACACAGGAACGCAAAATCGTCACCAAGTGACGATAGCAAACTCCGTGAGAAAGTTACTAACAAATCGAAGAGAACTAAGATTATTTTCCTTGAGTTTTATATCATTCACAAAGATTTCACTTCGTCTGATTAATTAACATGATTAGTTTGTTCATTGAATTGGATTTATTTAATGGACTTTAAACAACTGACTCAGGCCGGAATAGGGTGAAGGAGAGGACGTTGGAAGATAGTGAGTCAGGACCTAGTTTGTAGGTACCATCCCATTTGTCTGGTGTTACTGAGGCAAAACCTTGGGAAAACCTAAGTCAGGATGGCCGGGCTCTGGGATCAAACTAGAGACCTGCACGGGCCGGGCTAGGCCCGAGGCCCGCAGCCCGGCCCGGCCCGCGGACCGGGCTTGGGCGGGCCAGCTCCGTTATTTCTTTGGACCGGGCCGGGCCGGGCTTGCTTTTTCGTCAGGTCGGGCCGGGCTCGGGCCGATTAATTGCACTTCTTTAAAGCTGTTCAATAATTATTTACTTTCTTTAAACCATAATTGGAATAAAACCAAAAGTTGAAGTTTGTGTGCACGCCACGTGGAGTGAAAGGTATTACAAACAATGCAATATTTACAGTTGGTTTTGCTTAGCGGCTCCACTTTCGCTTTAAAGGATTAGTTGCTCACCGGGGCGTTGACCCCAGTCGGCAGTCACACGAGTGACTGCATGCCCTACCCTCAATAAATAACTAAAGAAAGTATGCGTATTGAAGCTTCCTCTGCTGATGGTTCGTGTCAATATCAGAATATGGTCAATCTAACCACTGGATCCCAGGGGAACAGTCAGAGTTGTCGTCTTGATATAAAAGTGAAAGGAAACTGCAATCTTTGTTCTTCTCTCCTCTTCAGTGACCCGCTGGAAGAAATGGTGGATGAAGTCAGGGTTGCAGTCTAATACGGTGTTAAAAACCCTGCAAATGTAGGTCTTGCGGGTGGGGTCAAATGTCTGATAATTTGTTTTGTAAATAAAATTTATACTTTGACTAGCTACTTCTTTGTTGGATTTAAAAAAACTACGACTACAAGTAAGCCTACTGTTCAAAGCGAAAGGATTATTTTGATCCTTTGTGTTAGAAATAAATTGAAACGGCAATCCTGTAGAATGATTAAAATGACTAGCATATCTAAGGGCATCACATTGTTCAAACACTCACATACGCTTGTACGCATTATATTATATTATTATTATTATTATTATACCACATACAAATATATTGAAGCTCGAGCCAAAACTTTTTAAAATTTATCTGGCCGGGCCGGGCTTGGGGCAAGAATTTTTCAAACTTATCGGGCCGGACCGGGCTCGGGCCAAGAATTTTAAAAACTTATCGGGTCGGGCCGGGCTCGGGCCAGAAACTTTCAAAGCTTTCCGGGCCCGGGCTGGATTGGGCTCGGGCCGAAAAATTCGGCCCGTGCAGGTCTCTAGATCAAACCCACGACCTCCCGAATATTACGCCAACGCTCTACCATTGAGCTACGGCGGCTCGGTTATTAGTCCATGTGTCATATAGACTTTAAGAAGAGGAGCCAATCATGATTATGATAAGTTCTTTTGTTCAAAACGGCAGGTTCTTCAAGGAAACTTGAACCCTCTCTTTTTCTCTTAACATAAGTTATTATTTGTTTTACTTAATAATTAAATTTACCAGTTTGCAGAAAATAATATTCTTTTTAGTGAATGACTTTACTTTTTTATATTTCAAACCCGCGCTTATAATTAGAGAACGTATTTTTATATTAATCTATAAATGGATGTCACCTTCAATATAGGCCCTGGCCGACACCTTCCCGAATCCTTTTCCCTCCCCTATTCCGACCTGAGCCGTAGATGCCTAAAAGTCATAAACAAAATTCGACATTGACTAATATTTATACAAATCTAATCATCCAATTAATGTTTTTTAATTTTTATAATATGATAAGAATCACAACTAACTAGCGTTAATGTTTATAATAATTGAACTGTTATGAGTATAAAGTTGGATGCATTATTTTCCACACACATAATTTATTCGCCAATCTAGTTATAATAAAGTAAATATAGTTGGCAACCTTGAGTGTCACTTGCCTATCTCGTATTGTCTCTGTCAATGACCCGTAAATATTGACATTCATCCGTGGTAAGCTTAGCTGTATCCTCAGCGAACCTCGCCAATATTCATCAAGCATAAGAAGACTTTTTTGGAGACTCAAAAGAGATGTACACACGGAGAGATTCGTCACCTTTTCACCTTGCAAACAAAGGACTGGGATTCTGGGAAACTGCCGGCTTTCCTGAAGAAGCGTAAAAGGTGACCAAAGGTGTTTACCATGGCGATGTGGGATGTCCTTACCGTCATACACCTTTAGAATCAGTAACGGAAAAGCTAGGGTGATTTAGGGAGAGGACCAGCTTTTATCAAGAGGGCGAGGATGGTTGAGGACGAAGACCCAATTTCCTCGCGAGGGAGAAAACGGCTTCCCTCTCGAGTGAGGCTGAGGACTAACTTTCTTCGAGAGGGCAAGGATGAGTGAGGACGAGAGGCGGTTATATTTTTTTAGTAAGGGGATGAGTGAGGATGGAATCACTTGATCTCGACTTTAGCATGGGTTCACAAATTCTTAGGAAAATCTATTAATTTTTAGAGAACTTCATAATTAGAAAGTTTTAGAAAGATTTTTATATGAGCACCCAGCACCCGTCGCCAAGTGGCTACGGTCACTTATATCGTAACGTCATTTTATATTTGAGCTCGAATTCTGCTGATGATTCCCAATTTCTTTCACAGTTTCTCGAAGGGAATGCTGGGATGATACCTAAATGATTTCTTCAGCCGTTTCCCGGAAGAATGATTACTAAGCTACATCATTCCCGGATTTGAGTCGGGTTTTTATTGAAGTATGTTCAAAATAAAAATAAAATGTATCGAAAACTGAAGAAGATAAAACATAATGAGATATTTTCAGAGATAAACAGTACATGAAGATTGATTCAAGAAGAAATGACCAGTAACGATCTTAAAGGCAAAGTTCTGTTTTCCATGGAAATCGCAAATCAACATGATATTTCCACAGTGCATTGATGTGTTGAAGCGAACATTCCTCTAGTACTAGGTTGGGCAATTTGTCAGAAGACGAGTTGCAGGTCTTCATCACGCATTGCGAATTATCCTTTTGAACGCCTAGTGCATAGGCAACACTTTATACATACATATATGTGGAAGCACTGTAATGGGTTGTTTGGTGAAAGCGCATTGTAGATAACAGCATATACATTCTGATCTTTTGGTTTTTATCTCACATTTGTTTTACATATGGAAAGTATACGAGCGTCTCAACGTAGAAAGTCCTATTTTCGAAAGCTTGAAAAAACACGATTTAATTGAGTGTGCAATAAGAAAAAAAACACCGTACCTGACTTACCTAACTTCCACGTACCCTTGGTCACTAATTTTATTAAATTTCCAAATATATATGGGTTCTCCGTATTAATTTCCCCGACATTCTGCCAATATCCAACTTGGCAATTGCAAATTAACCGCTTGTCACGGTTAAGGGCTCATTTTCAAGCCCGCTTGCGATTTGGGCGAGTAGCCAAATGAAACACGTGGTGTTTCGTTGTGTAGTTTTATTACGTGTTCTAACACGTGTTTCAATTGGCTATTCACCCAAATCGCAAGCAATGGAAGCGGGCTTGAAAATGAGCCCGACGGAAATATTTACTGAGTAATGCGCCTGCGCGAGAATGACCCCGCCTTCATAGGGCTTTCTGTATTGAGACACTACTGAAAGTATTGCTGCAATAAAGAATTCTTTTAATTTTCATTCCTAATAGATATTTATCGATTTAAGATGCATTATTGTTTTCTAAAATTGAATAAGATTTAAAGAAGATATAAAGATTAGGGAAGGAGTCATCCAGAGACTTATTTAAAGGCACCATCCCGCCTTTTGCCAAGTGTGACTGAGAAAAAAACATGGAAAATACTTAGTCGGGACGGTCGGCCACTGGCATCGAACCCAAAACTTCACAAATGCAAAACTAACGCTCTACCAACTGAGTTACGGGCAGCTGGGTATGTAATTACTTATTCAACCCGTTCTTAGAAGCTCATGAGTTCTTTTAAGACGTTAATAACAATTCACTCATTCACTATTATTCACCTAAACTTATTTTCGCTACCTATTAACCCCACCGGAAGACTGTTTATTCCAGATCTCGTCTTCTCTGGTTTCCCTCAACCTTTAACCTTGTTAGAACCATTACCACACTCGGCTACACCTGTTATTACAAGCAAATCAGAGCAGTTATCTTTATAGCGCCTTTCCTGTACTAATCTCCTTCAAACCCTTTATAAGAGAACACTAAAAGTGTTGTTGAACATCAAATTATCTCCATATAAGGGGCTACATATATGTATACGTAGAAAAAAAATACATGTATGTGAAAAGATGTTGATCACACATCCACGCATTCATCTCACCTGTGGCCATACTTGGCTACTTCTTTCCTCACAGCATCTCATTAGCTTTACACACTTCCACATGAGTAATTTCTTCATAAAGATAAGAGCAAGCAAAGGCGAAAAATCGCTTCCTTTGTTTGGTAGCGGTGTGCTTTGTGTTTCAATTAAAAAAGACATTTTATAAATCTACAGTTAAAACTGAAAGTGAATTTTTCCTATCAAAACAGAAAACTATTTCTCTGGAAAGAGTTATTACGTTACATATCTTTACATATTTTATACACATCTTTATATAAAAAAAAATTTAGTTTTCAACTCAAGAAGAATAAGCAATATGTACAAGAAGTTTGGGGACTTTATCACTCTCTAGCGACTAAGCGAGACGGCAAGTTGCAGACTAACGCTGTGGAAATAGAGAGCTTGTACATCGTAATGAATCCCTATAGTACGTAGTGTGATCTGTTGCCGTCCCGCTTAACTCTACTATACTGCTGTCATACGTGTTGAGAATACAGGTAATGACAGAAGACCGCGCAAAACCATCAGTTTCCAATAGACCCCTTGGTGTATTGGATAGAATTTTGGACTGATGGCGGGAGACCCCGGTTCAAGCCCTACCACTAGAGTCATTAGTTTAGTACAAAGACCTATACTGTGCAAAAATGACCCCTCGACACTCATGGTACTCATGAGTGACAGCGTTGAAGTAATTGTATTTGACGATTTCGCAGTCGAAAATACAAAGGAATGTGTAAAATTTATATATATATATATATAATTGTCTGATCTAGAATCAGAGTTTGTTAATAGCTTGTGAGAAACAATACTTAGGTAATCTTGGAAAAAGAAAAGAAGCACTTTACTAGAATCATTACTAACTGTGGAATTCGATACTACTGCAGTTTCCGGCAGATCCTGTACACACATTAGGACCTGTGTTGACTTCGAATTGGGTTGCATGTTGGGGTAAGATTGCCCTGCCTGTGAAACTGTGATCAGGGTAAGACAGCCCAAGCTTGTCTCATGGAAAATCACTACAAATCAATATGGGAAGTTACTGTAGCGATTGGATTTAATGCCTGTGCCTTTAATTTCCAGGAATATGAAAATTATTAAGTTTGGAATCTCACAGGAGCTGACATGTAACGAATTCATTTATGGTGTAAGGGAAGGGAAGAATAAGTCCAGACGACAATCGAAGAATGGAATTAGGAAAGACGCCGCTCGCAAAAAGGTTTAAAAAAAGAGCTCCAGATTTCTGTGGTAAGTGTGATGGATCTTACTATAAGTCGATAGACGGAAAGATTAGTTTCACTGCAAGAATTGTCAACTGTGGCTTCATGAGGACTGTTTCGGATATATGGAGTCGAGTGGTGAATCTAATGTTTGTATTAGAAACCAGTAACTTTCACCAATGATGAGGTATTATAGGTTTTATAGCTACGCTGTTCAAACAATGGCATCTGATTGTCATCTCATGATATTATTTCTTGGCTATGTTTAGTTAATATTTTGTTAAACCAGTTGTGGCATATTATAGGTTTCGTCCGCTTTTTCAAATGCAGATAGGCCTAAGTAATCTTATGATCATATTTCTAAAGCAATCTTTAGTTGATACTTTGTTGTTTAAAAAGTACACTAAATGGTCCATTTTTGCGCAAAGCTGTGCAAAGACGACCTACTTTGTGCATATTAGTATTCCGTTTAATTCCGTCATGTATATACTTGATAACTAAAGCATTACTGTCGCGCTGTCAACGTATTAGACAGTACATTTGATGCCTCTTTATTTACTTGTGATTTGGCAAAATGTTCTTACGGGGACAATCTTTAAACAAGAGACTATATATCACATTTTCTTAATGTTTTTTTTTTTTTAAGAAAAAGAATTTTACATTTTTTTGTTTACGTAAATGGGGTAGGTAAAGTCAGGTTAGTTTTTTTTTTACGTTCTACGCATTTTCAGAATTTCACACATTTCACAGAAATAGGTTAGGTCAAGTCAAGTTAGATTCTTTCTTTTCATTATTCGTGATGGAAACACCAATTCAGCATCGTCACATATGGCATAATATCTCGACAAATAAAAGCGTAAACAGTGTCACCTTAGCAAAATTGTTGTACCTACCGAATATAACATTCATGATGAAGAACTACAAAAGGAGATTCACATGTCGCCTACCGCGCGTCTTGAATTCCAGCACAATGAGAAATCCCTTCTAAATTGCACTACACAAACACAATAACCACGTAAATATAATCTTTTAGTAGAACTTTGATTGTGAATTGCTAAGCCGACCAGAGCAGATATATGGTCCCTACTATGATCATTATTTTATCGATATTACGAAATTTGCTAGGAAGCCTCACTAACTTTGAGCGCCTGTCTCTTCTTTTTGACAAAGCTCGATATAACCAATTTTCATCCTGATACTATGGACAATTCAATCCTAAAATATTACCATGTATTTTTTTTGAAACACTCTCTATATTTTTATCCAGAAGCAATTATGGGAAGCTTTAGCAGAAAATGGTTCACTGACCACAGAATGACGCCTCTTCCGTATTTCATCCAATTTTGCGAATACGAGATGCTTAAGAAGAAGAAGAGAAAAAGTTCGTGTGTAATTCAGATATTCTGTTTCCTTCCATCTCACTTCTTTTTCTTCTTTTTATTTTGTAAAAGAATTTCAATCTTTTCGTTCTAATGATGAACAGTCTGTGCAATCAACCTTCTCTTCTATTCTTTTCTGTTTTTATCGTTAGTTTTTAGTCCTGATCTTTTTAAAAACATATTTTATTGTACGCTTCTGACTTCTTTTTCTTTTCTCTGTTAACAGTACCATTTAAAAACACTCCTTCCATTCATTGTTTTCTTTTTCTTTACTTGAATCTGGTCGATGTGCAGCTACGCGTGTAAGGAGAGTGATGATCTTGTCTTGCGTTCACTGTTTTTCAATGGAAACGAATTCCTTCTTCTTTTTATTTCGTTTTAAGTGTTTTTTGCTAAGTTATCATAGTATTTTCACAGCTTCCGTTAAAGAGTTAAAAGCGCGAAGAATTATATATTGTCTACCTTCGTTCATCAATAAGATCTTAAGACTTGAATGGAATAGCTTCAGTTTAAGTTTTTATTTTCCTACAAACTATTTCTTTGTTGGGTAGTCCATGGTGAGGAGTCTATTGCTTAATTTGGTGAGTGGTTATATACCTAGGTACACTGAAAATAAAAAAGCCGTGTTAATTCAACACTCTCCGGTGGCACAAAGTGACAACCGCTCTTTTGTGTTAAACCATAATAACAGACGGGTTGATTTCGGTGATTCAACACAATGGATATGTTGTCAATATTGATTCAACACTGTGAAAATGCTAGTAGCTATGACACTCTCCATTGTGTTGAATCAACATTGAAAACACATCCGTTATGCTAAATCACCGAAATAACCTAGCTTGTTGTGTTAATGTAACACAAAAAGCGATGGTCTACCTGGGATACCGAAAAGTGCTCAATTTACGTAGTCATTTTTTGAAGTGTACTGCAAAGCTAATTTTTACTCAGTGTGCAATATTTTGTCCACGAATTCTTACATATATTCGATTTCAAAAACAGTTGTACATGTCTTATATCCCAAGTAAAAATATAGTGTCCAGAAATATCCGTCCGTAGTTTTAAACAGATCACTATCTATTGTCGCATGCACATGGAATTGATGACACTAAAAACATAAACTCACAAAATGTTTGTGCATACCTCACAGACGCTCAATGTGCGCCCTTCGTGTCACGCGGCACACAAGTCATTACTCCCAGTCAGTCTTGAGCACTTCTATCGAGGTGGACTGGATGACTGCAGTGATGAATAATTTCAACTGTTTCAGATTCTTAGGAAGGGCTAGGTATGAACATCTTACTTTTGATGTAATTCCACAAGAAAAGAAAATGGTACGCAGTCAGATCTGGTGATCACGGTGACCACATATAGGAAGGCATTGACACCGGCTCTGCTGTGAGTCACCAATTTCATGTGCATTCGACCATATCTGTTTGTAATCACTGAGAATATTTCTGAATATTCTGTACAAAAAAAAAAGAAAGAAAGTAATTTCAAAATTAACTACCAATAGGCTAGCAAAAAAGAACAAAAGAAGGAAAAATACAAACTATTTACTTTATATAATACTATATTCGACTAAGGACATCATCTTTTTTCGAATTTCCAATAAAGCGCCAACTTTCCGGTTTATGTATAGGGTGTTAATGAATAACACCAACAAAATTCGGGAGGATAATATTGATAGTGTTGGATTTGCCAGGAAGAATGCCGGGATATTCTAAGGCGCGTGAGGATTTCATCCCCGGTTGTTGATTCCGAATATATATATATATATATATATATGTGTGTGTGTGTGTGTGTGTGTGTGTGTATCTTAATTTCTCCAAACAGATAGTAGGTGAAAACTTACAGGCAATCAGTAGCTTTAGGCTCCCCCCTTTTTGAAATTTATATGGGTGATATTCTCCCAACTTTGATTTTTGTTTTTTCTGGGTGTCATTTTTATCAGGTTTGGTAACTTTGAATATTCTTTCTTCAAGAAAGGGCACTCGTCACGCAGTTTGGCACAGGATTCTAAAATAATAATAATGTACAATTCTTCCATTGCTGTTCCCTTGCATTTTTCATCCAATACAATTACATAATATGTAATAGTTGTAGTTAAATTAAACTTCATGTTATACCAATATTATGGTATCTAGATATTAGATACATGTTTTAGAGCAAAAAGTCATATAAACTCGAGTGAAAAGCAAAAATAATAATAATAATAATTTTAAACAAATATTGGTATTGTTTTATTTTTCCTGTAATAATCAAAGTAGGTACCCAACACATCCATTGGAACAATGTTTAAGATTGATGAATAGAATTTATATGAGATTTGTATGTGTGCCCTATTAAACTTTGACGCTGAAATCCTTACGTTGCGGAATCTGCCATTGCGTCAACCCCTCAATCGTAAACTTGTTCAAATGGATATGTTGGGTAATACTTTCATTATGACTTACTAAACCAACATCGCTTATGCCATTATTTGTAGAAACATGCCTCCGTAACTTCGAGCATCTGTAGCCCTGAAATTACATATGAATCGGTGAGTGCAGAAAGGCTCTATGCAGAAAGACTCCATTTTACCTAGTTTTGAGAAAAATGATAAAATCTGTATACACTATTGCGTCAGTCATATATCGTTGGCCGACTACTGCCATTCGAAAGATTGCACTAGTAGGTAATCAGAGGTACAGAATCAACAATGGAAGGTTATTAACAACTGGGAAATTATTATTTATTCTGCTTGCACTTTATGCCTTTCTGCCATCAACAGGTAGCTAGTGAGAAAAAAAATATCTAGTTTGTGCTTGTTTATACATTATAATGTGAACCAAAGTGCACAGTTACAATCAGAGTTACAACTACTTACATAGAAAAGAGTTACCTAATTTAGAAACGTGTGTATTCGGCCTGAGTCTGAGAGATGCCTAAAAGCCAGGAATAAAGGTGGACTCTTTATACATTTATTTTTCAAACACAGATAGGAGGATAGTTAGTTTATAGACGAGTTGTAAACCTCAGTTAAAGAGTTGTTACCAAAATCGTTGAATGTTCATTTTCAGAAGTAATTGCTTCTCGAAATTTTCATCTTTTAACCGAATGCGCACGGAAAATAACACTTATTTCGCGCAGCTGAAACATCTTTCCACTTCATCTCTGGATGTCTTGTCTCGTTTTCCGTGGACATTTTTCTTCTCGTCTCGTCTCGTTGGGAATACTAGGCCAATCGCGAGGTCGATGATGAGAGAATTTAAGGTTGAAATTCCCTCGCGAGGTTGAGTGATGATGTGGGTAGTAGGTTAGGTCTGATTAGATTAGTCATCTATGGGCAGCTAGCTAAACTAAAGTCACGAACGACTAAGCTTTTATTGTTATTTTACTGCTATTGTAGATGCATGGATTATGTTTATATTTTGTAATCTGAAGTATAATTTATGACTGTTAATTTTATTTACTAAATTGGCTACGAAATATTATCACGCAAACGAATATAAACAAACTTAACGTAACCTACGTCATTCTAGAGCAATCTGATTCTAGGTAACGTAACTAATTACAACTTAACCTAATCGGAGCTAACTAAAATATAGTTAGGAACTATTATTGTATAGAAACTCATATCATTCACATTTACTTTTTCGGAGATCGAAAACAAATTCTGATGAAATGCTGTAAACATACGAGTTATGAAGCAATGATAGACAAATGAACATCGCCAGTTGATTTTGTGATGAATTTTATTTTGTGTGCAAGATATAGATGGCAGGATTTTTTATTTGTTAATATTTTGATAATTAATCACTCTTAATTTGGATTTTCTGAATGGACCTTTAACTATCAAATCATCCACACATACATATGTTGGTTGAGTTTGCTAGACAAATGTTTTCAGTTATGTTTGTTTTGTCATTGTATTCCAAATGGACTACCTGGTTATGTAAAAGGTCATGTCATGTCAGGGATCTGGCAGTGTTCGATAAATTGTAATTAAGTATGGCATAATCCTATGCTGTATCTACGTTGCCATAGAGCCGTAAATATCTACCACGTTTTTGATTCGACTACAACTTGTAGCTCACTCGAGGAATTTATATTTTTCGAGGCCAAGAGTTGCGTTGATCAAGGTTGGTTGGCCTCACCAATGTGCAAAAGCCAGGTTCTCAAAGTAGGCAACGTGATTGGATATGAAATTTGTGACGTCATCGATACCTCGAGTAAGAACCTACCTGAGAAGAGTCAAAATCTACAAGAGTCTCATAATAGTAAATAATTTTAGTAAGTCGTTATAGTACTACTCCATACGTTACAGAATGTCTACGACGCCACCTAACAGTGAGGTTGTATGCAAATGTACATCTATGAGCCGGAGCTGGATTTTGAAATAGCTCTCGTATAATAATAATAATAATAATCAGAGTCATATTCAATCCACTACTGCATGAGGCCTCTCCCGGAGGAAGAAGTTGGTCTACTGCTCCCACGCTGACCAAACATGTTGGGAGACGAGAGCCGAAGCTCTCAACTGTGATGGCCACTGTCTTTTATTCACAACAGCTCCCTAATTGGATCTCGATGCTGGGTGGGCATCGTTCCAGACCCTCTCGCTTTGGAAGAAATCCCTTGGTAGAGCCGGGAATCGAACCCGGGACCACACGATCAGCAATCAGCGACGGTAACCACTAGACCAGTGGGTCGGTCAGCTCTCGTATATTTCCAGAGAAAAATTATAGTATTAAAAATTATTTGCTATCAAGTCACAGTCTTATATCTAGTTAAAAAAAAATAGCATCAACACATACACACAAATAAGACAATTCTTTGGCTACTGGGCAGAGGATGTTGCAGAAAACAAGCTACTGGTGTGGCTACTGGGGACATTCACCTCTTGATTACCAGAGAGAGAGAGAGAGAGAGAGAGAGAGAGACAGAGATTTTCACATACTTGTGCGTACATGGGCGGACCAACGGATGGGACAAACCCGTACACACACATACACCCTAACACGTGTCAAAGAAGATCATTTTATAGAAACAGAACCGAACACACGAACAATATTTATTTATATTTGATATCCAACAACATCAACTGTCTGGTTTCATCCAATTTCTTTTTTTTTTT
>JAGDQP010037412.1:0-18631 GCA_022664845.1 Lepisma saccharinum | reverse complement strand
TTTGTCCCAAACTGTAGTATGTGAAACACCCTCTCTTTAATACTAAATCGCCAACGTCCGTGGTGCATATTCTGAATCTTAGTAGCATCTGATGCCTTTTGAAAATTCTCAAAATTTTGGAGAAGTAGTATAATATCGAGAGTGGTTCGCAGAGGGAGAGACAAGTAGGGTACACTTTTTTCTGTAGTCTCTGGATAATAATTTTCTTCATTCGTTTCCAAGTACAGTACTGGGTTCAGCTTTCCACTGTCCTTTTTCTTCATAAATTCAGCTTCGTTCAATTTTATAGCTGTTGACGTTTGTTAGCAGACATATCCGTCATGCTGGAGTTGCTGACAGTTTCATCGTTCGCGTAAGAAGAGTTGGATTGGACAGGATTCAAAATGCTTTTTACAGGTTAATGCAACTTTTTGGGGTTCTAGGTTAAGATGGGTTTAACTTCGGGAAACGGGTAAAGGTTTATATTCTTCTTTCTTCTAGTCCTTTTCGGGTGCCATCTGTATTTCTT
Source organism: Lepisma saccharinum (assembly GCA_022664845.1). Lineage (NCBI taxonomy): Eukaryota > Metazoa > Arthropoda > Insecta > Zygentoma > Lepismatidae > Lepisma > Lepisma saccharinum. The sequence goes on along the minus strand of JAGDQP010037412.1, from coordinate 18,123 downwards.
CTTTCTGGGTAGATTTCCAACTTCTAGTAACAAAAGAGGTAGCTATTTCATTAACTAGTTGCATCCGTGAACAACAGTACCTTTAAAATAGATAACAGGCATTAATAAAAAGCACTAATTCAAACATAACAAAGAAAATTCATTTCTCTAAAATATAATATAATAATTCATCAAATATTAAATGCAAAGTAAGCAATAGGATAAAATAAACATAAAAGAAAGTTAAATTTTTACAGTTAAGATGTATAGCATCCGATAGCTTATAAGAAAGTAAATGCAGTGTACTTCTAAATGTCTGAGTCAAAGTAACTTTTAAAAGTATCTTCCGAAGAGAGAAATTTTAGCTTTATTTTATAAATCTTAAACATTGGAATTTTATTAATTCAAAATCTAATTATTTTATCATCGCTTTGAATTTTAATTTATTTTACTCATTAGTTACATTTATCAAAAAGAGTTTCTTAAAAATCAACAAAAAGGAAAAGTAGAAACAATCTATTTTTGAACTATCGTTGTGAAATGAAACTTCACTTTAAGTGAAGCTTACCGACTAAATTTATGGTTAGAAGAGAATTTCAATTTTTCTACATAATTTATACAAATCTTGTACTATTTATAATATTATTATACACTTTTTATACATCTTATCCACTTTATGATATATTCTACACTTACACAATTTATACAGTAGTACATTTCACATAACTATCAATCAATAGACACTACATATAGGTTTATATAAACATTTTTGGACTCTCTCTATATATTTGGGCTCTTTAAAACATTTGGATTGCAAAATATTGTAAACAATTTCCTATTTTCCCATATTTTTTTTTAAATTTTCAATCTAACATATTCAAATTTCAGCAAATATGTGTGTTCAAGTACTCTTAGGGTATGACGGGTTTTAAACTAAATCAAACTTCAATTTGTCTCACTGTATTTACGTAAATTTCACTTCTTGTTTCATTTTGTAAATATCTATTCTATATGCCGCTATAACAAAGAGAATTTAATAATCGGTTGAGAATAGATTCCCAATAATCTATAATGGAAAACTTTATATTTATGACTCGTTCCTGAGATCAAAGGCTTAGGCCATGGCCAAGATCCAATATTCAACCTTTATAATTCTTTGCTCATTGGTTCACAACTATGATTGTAATTAACAATCAAATAGTCAAAAAGAAAAGAAGACATTCTGTACCATTATGTGGCAGTGTCTTTAAAAACGTACTCCTCTTATACAAGAGTTGAGAATCATATAATTTTGCAGGGAATCGTGTAATTCTTATTCTTCAAAAAGAAGAGTATGTATCGTCACCATGTCTTAACTGAATTCACTGTAACTTTTAACATCGGGCGGTATCCCAGATTTTCATATCAGATTTTGGTTACTAAATCACTATGGATTCATATTATACTTTTGGTCAGGCGCTTATACCAAAATATAAGCTCTATAATAATTATGCCAATCGAAACTCGGTTCTAATGAAGATTTTACTCCGGATACTATAATTAACGTAGATCTTTTAACATTTTAAACACAATTATATATTTTAAGTATTATTTTTAATGTAGGGTTAATTCCCATAAATCAACTTTCTTTTTCCTAAGTGAACATAAATGTAATTCTTAAATCTCTTAACATGCTTTCTTATACTTTCAATTCTAACTTTTCCAAATTTCTAATTATTGCGTTTTCATCGAAAAGGTAGACTTGTGTAGCTCTCTACATCACGTCATCAGAGAAAACTATACCAACTTCACCACTACACCTTTACAGGTTGAGGAAGTCCTGGGAGTGTATAATTTTATGGTTTTGTGCTTCGACCTATCCAAATAATTCCTCAGTTATTTGACATTTTTGTTTTCAAAATTCCATTCTAGCTTTTCTAACGTAAATTCTAATGTAGTGAGATCTCTATATGCACCGTGAGTCGAAGGAAACAAATGTTCAATTTTTCGTTGAAACTCAAGTAATTGCCTGGTTTTGAAATTTACCAGTCGTCAGACAATGCATATTTCTCATGTCATGTCGTAGGTAAGGTTTGAGAGTAAAATATTTGAGGGATAAAACAATGGAGGAGGGTTTCTTGCCAGCCAGATAAAAGGAGGATAGGATGTAAGGATATCCCATTTCCTCAGAAAAAATGTTACAAAAAACAGACGACCAATGTAAAGCCGTAAAGCATGGGAGTCGAGTGAACCTGAGTGAAAACAACCAGCAGTCGTGGTGAGGAAACATGAACATCACATATAGAGGGAAGAAACAAGAACACGGGGGGGGGATAAATGGTATCAAGAAAAATACTGGCCAGGGCGCTAGGGACCATCATATTTAAAAAATAAGGAAATCGGGAAGCTATAAAATATAATGTCGAGGCAACAAAAATTCGGGATAGGTGCTGGGCGGTCTAGAGGTGTACAATGTAAGACAACTCATAAACGAAAAGATGTAACAAAACTGGATAAAAAATTGCTAACAATGGCACGTCATAGGGAATAAAGCAAACTAAATAGAAGAGTCGAAGCGGAAGGAGATTATAAATAGAACTAACCACAAACACTGGAGAGGCGTGGGGCACAGAGATAACCAATAACATGGGTTGCAGAATGAAATCCAAAGGCATTAGCAAAGAAAAGGTCTCGAAAGTGACGAGGGTGCCGTCACATAGTATCGAAGTGTGAGAGGACGTGGTCGTTGACGAAATTCGAAAGTGGGTGTAAAATGTGTTTACACACGAATGTGCTGTACAAAAGTTGAGTGGGCGAGAAAAAACTCCGTAAGAACTTTTAACAAATAAAATAAAATACGACGTACAAATACAATGTAAGTGTCCGGGGGAAAAAATAAACTATATGTCAGTCCGTTATGGAACAACACAAGAGTTAAAGATAGAGATAAATATATATACACAAATGCGAAAACTGAAGTCAGAGAAAAAAAGAAAAGAAAAGAAAGATGGGGTAGGGGGAGGAGTCTATACCCGAAAAACCATACAATCAAACGAGCTGAAGGTGTTGACAAGTTCCAAGGAACGACCAAACGAAGCTGTGGCGAAAAATCAATTTTGGACACAAATCGAAACCTCGGCTGACAATCAAGGTACGAAACCGCTATTCGGAATAGAAAAAGAAAGTGGCGACTCAGGATGTTGCGTTTCACAAGGAAAAGCAAGTGCTTGAAATATTGTAACATGATGTCAATAAGCACGGAGAAGGAAAATAAACATTATAAACATAACAATTATAAATATACATTAAATCGAACTTCGTGAGGCGAAGCTATCAATCCATGTAATGGAGCCTTTAAAAGAGGGAGTTACATTATTGAACCTTTCTTGCTTTATATATAAATACAAATGATACATATTTCTAATTAATTTATAATACCCAATTTGGAGAATACTCTATCTCTCAAGCTATAACTTCAATTACTAAACACAGAATAAGAGAATGGGGATCAATCGGATACATTTAACAGAGAGAGAGAGAGAAAATGAGAAAACAATTAAACAATAGTAATCATTTACCATAGCCAAAGTCATTTTAGTGTTCAGAAATCTCATTGCAAGAAGTTCCATTTTCACTTTTCTTGTAAGCAGAGCGGTATGACCTGTGACCTGTAAACCTATTTTGATGTGCAATTATTTCGTACGAGAACTTCACTCTAATTCCTTCCCGTATCGTTAACACATTACTTTAGCTGCTTCAAGTATTTTAATCTCATATATAGACAATATCACACTATCATTATTTTTAATGGAAAGTGGATACATAATTGGTGAAGAGATTCTGAATTAATTTAAGCAAACGAATACTAATACTCGATATCAGTCTCGGAAACGGGGATTATAGAAAAACATAATTCTAAGTAAATTGAAATAGATCTGACCTTACTGTAGCTGCGGTGTTCGATGTTCGTAGACTATCTACACACTGACCTCACAAGACAAATATGAATAGTCTTTTTAAGCATTTTCTGATTGACGTAGTTTCTTCTGGAAATTAGACGTGACGTTAATTATTGCGTTATCTTCAGAGAATTTGTGATTACACGTTTTGTTTGTTTCAAACCAAATTAGGTCTTTTATTTTTTAGGGAAAACAAGGAATTTTGCGGTTAGAAGTTATCAACCAACGTTTCGTGGTTTCCAAACTTCTGTTGTTCCAATAATAATATATAGTCACTTCCTTTACTAATTACTAAAATAGTTTTGCAATCAATACCACAAAATCCTGTTGAGTGGCATGATTTCATCATATATGCGTTTCAGTCTGAAGGCAGAACTTAACATTCATATCCTTTCTTACAACACGGTCTAAGAACCATAGACTGTCACCATCCCATAATAAGGAAAATTTGTTGGGATTTTAAATAAGTTACGAAAGGGAAAATTATAGAATGAATAGATTGAATATTCTAAAACAGATTATTTAATTTATCTGCCACAGGACTCAGTCTCAAATTTCATACTATTCATAAATGGTTACGTATATTCACATGCGAAGGCAGTCCTGGTTTTCTCGTACGAGTTCTCACATCTCATCAGCAAACAATCGATCACGTATTGAGGAATAGAACTTATATTTGGAAGAGACGTCGTAGGATATAACTTCCGCTCACACATACATTCGTACCATTTATACTCGAGCGCTACCAAACCTATGGGGAACCTATCGTTGGTGAATGTAAAGAGCCTAGAATCTATCGATACTATTCTAAAAAGTCACCCAACACAAAATTACACGAACTGAAAAAATCCACCAAAACGCATGCATTGTCAGCGCCATCAAAGACTATCCAGATCCTCTACACCGAAAAACAATCTTCCTGTTGCTCGTTCACGACTAGGCGAACCTGTTCCAACCTCTACCCATTCAACCAAGAAAACATCATCAATATTCGCCTTGCAGCCAAAGATATTTTCAATTTCGAATGCCATATTATCTTTTCCGGACTTTATGTTTTTCTTTTCTGTAGGACTGTCCACTCCCATTTGAAGCCACAATTCAGCATCGTTCATAGGGTTTCACTTTTCAGTCGTTTCAGCAACTTTTGCATGTTAATAATAAATGCTAAATGTTTAGACTCACCTGGCTGCCATCAAATTCTTCTGGCGCCCGTAGATCAAGTTAAACCAATGATTTATAGTAGAGTTGCTAACGTGTTGTGATGTTCATTTCACTTCATCTACGTCTTTTAATTGCATCTTCACCTGATTTTTATAGTATTATAATTGTAAGCAAACATCCAGTTTTTAGATTTAATGAAATGAGGCAGGAGTAAAAAGTTTATTCACATCTGTTAGACCGTCTACTTCCTTCCATGGAATCCCGAATCCCCACAAAACTTTTGTAAGCAAGGGCGTAATACTTCGGATGACCAGCAAACTAAAAATAAAATGTTTAAAATTTGAAGAAAGTTTAGTTCGAACAACAACAAAGTGACGTGTTACATACTTATTTTTTGTTAAGAGGATTAAGATATACTTCCCGTGCTCTTGCTATATGGAGTATTTATAATGCTAAGTGTCATTCTGATATGCCGTAGTATAAGTCAGCCTATTTAATATATCCCTCATCATCTCTTGTGTAAAGCTGTGATAAAACCAGTCCCAAATAAGCGGGTGAAGTTTTTTTTACAAATATTTGCAATTTTGCAGGCGGACATTTTCCAGAACTAAAATGAAGCATCGATGTAATGTTACCATTGATGCAGCTTTCTCTATATATCAAACGTATAAGTCTCTCTTTTTCCTTTGGTGAATAGTTTTAAGAAATAGAGTTTTAGGAATATTTGCATTGAAGCAATAATTATTAGTTTATTAGTGAATAAATTTTTAGTGTCATATATTTAGTTTCTGCTTTAGTTTGAAATAGTTATTAAATTTAATCGTTGAGTGAAGTAATAGGTATAGGTTAGTGTGATTTGAAACGATATTCCGTCCTTTGAAAAATAAAATTAGAGAAAAAAGAACAACGTAAACTCAACGAAAATTGTATTTAGTTGTCAATACCCATCCCTTGAATGAAGTTCAGAGGATATATATTTAAAAGTAATTTGTAACTTCTGAGAACATATAAAAATATTTACTATATTTCCCATGGCTCGAATACCAATTCGGGGTTTGATTTTCGGCGCATGGGTCTGAAGATCCGAGTAGTACTTTGAAATTTTGCATTTAATATTTGTTGTTTTTAAAAAACCTATTCCTCTTGCACCATTATATACCTATATTTAGTGTTAATAATTTTATTATAAGTTTAGGAAATATGATGTCTTAACTTGATAATTCCCTTATACGTGTTTTCCATTTTTCTCTCAGGGTTGCACCACAGCGTCTAAAACTGATAGTGAAAATATATACCAGGATGTATTGAGCGATGATTGCAAAGTAGCATTTGCTTATCGCGATTCGAAAATATTCTCTGAGTTAATCAGTTTAACGTCATCTAATTCAGAAGATACAACACAAAGTCCATCGTTTAGTTACAAAGAAGTTGAAGATATTAGTCGCATAAAGGAAGAAAACATTGAGATAAATTTAAATAAATCCGAGTTTCCCGTTGTACCCACTTCTGTTGATAAATATTCTATACATGCAGAAGTTAATTCAGAGTTTTTGGAAAAACTTGACTATTTTCGTTGTGGATCCGGTAGAGATAGTGTTACAAACAGGAATATAGAAGTGACAACAATTCGTGAATATGCAAGCGAAGATGAACTAAATATTGGACAGTGCCCAATAAGAAGAGGGATGGAAAATCAATTGAATACAGAGGAAACAGAGCTTCTTTCTAAGATGGAACTTTCAAGAGAGAAACAGACAATGCAAACGAATTCAAGTAGGAGGAGGAAGAACACAAATATATTTTGTGGTTCCAAGATACAAATGGAGACTTGTTCTAAAGAAAAGACTAAAATGTGTGATTTTTGCCAAAAGAAATTTCAACATTTATCTTATTTCAAAAGACACATAAAAATTCATACAGGGCAGAGGGCATATATATGCGAAATATGTAAACATATATTTACTGAAAAAGGGAGTTTAAAGATACACATGAGAACACATTCAGGAGATAGGCCATATAAATGTGAAATATGTGAAAACAGATTTAATCAAACACGTAGCTTAAGGATACACATGAGAACACATTCAGGAGAAAGGCCATATAAATGTGAAATATGTAAACATAAATTTACTGATAAAGGGAATTTAAAGAGACACATGAGGACACATACAGGAGAGAGGCAATATAAATGTGAAATATGTAAACATAAATTTGCTGAAAATGTCAAATTAAAGAGACACATGAGAACACATTCAGGAGAGAGGCCATATGAATGTGAAATATGTAAACATAAATTTACTGATAAAGAGAGCTTAAAGAAACACATAAGAACACATACAGGAGAGAGGCATATAAATGTGAAATATGTAAAAACAGATTTAATCAAACGTGGAGCTTAAGGTTACACATGAGAACACATTCGGGAGAGAGGCCATATAAATGTGAAACCTGTAAACATAAATTTACTTATAAAGGGAATTTAAAAAGACACATGAGAACTCATTCACGAGACAGGCCATATGAATGTGAAATATGTAAACATATATTTACTGAAAAAGGAAGATTAAAGATACACATGAGAACACATTCAGGAGAGAGGCCATATAATTGTTCAATATGTAAACGTAAATTTACTGGAAAGGGGATTTTAAAAAGACACATGAAAACCCATACACGAGACTAGCCCATAAGTGTTTTAAAATAGTATGTGAGGACTGTTCTCAACATGCACATGGAAACACATATGTTACGTTTATTCATAATAGTGTAATGTGAATGGACTTTAAACAATCTCCGAAAGGTAGAATCGACTGAGCAGAAGACAAGTTCTTGGTCTCCATTTTCTGCACATATTGGTTGTGTAAATAGAAACGAAATACATTGATTCAAAGAGGTAATATAATCTAGTGAAGATTGTGTTCCAATGAATATTCTGTGGAATAACGATTGCAGGATTAGGAGAAAACTCTAGAAGAAAACTTTTAGCCTTAATCATATGAACAGTGATTATTAGCTTTTCATATAATCATTTAATTTCTGATTTTAAGAAATCTATTATATAATGTATAGAGAGTTAAAATTACTGGTGTACGTTCTTCCCACAATTTTAATAGAACTTTGTTACGAGTGATCAACTCTGGAAATGGGTGTCACAGTCACAACATCACTCCACAGCAGAACAATATTATAGTTCCGGTGGAGCAGAATAGTTATGGCTTGTCTAGCAGCAGTTCTTCTTTGGTACTCATCTGAGTCGGTGCAACTTTCATCAGATTCACTGGGCTTATACGTTGGACCGAAGTCACTGTCACTTAAATTTAGGCCAATGAGATCCATTATTTTGCTTGTCACAAAAGGAGCTACTGTTCAACACACCACTCTACAGCACACTTCTTCATTGGAGTGACAATCATGGATGTTTCAAACTTCCTTCTCTAACATAGACCACTCTTGCTGGAAAGCAAAACATACTATTATGAATGCAAAAATAAACTTTTGTGTATAGCTTCTCAGGCAGTTGAGATACACGTATCCCACTTTTCCAGCAACTAATTCTACATTTTTCGGGTCTGTGGGTACCAGTATCTAAAAAAAATGTAACATAGACCACTCTTGCTTTCAACGCCTCATTTCTTCTTTTTAAAATAAGTTACTCTTCCAAAATACTTTACAGATACGCATCTCTGTTCTCTAGAAAAAAAATGTTGACTGCACCCAACATTTAGTTGTCGAAAACGTGGCGACAATACTTTGTCTGATTTTTCAACCTGTTCTTCTCGAAACTAAAGAAATGCTACTTATCAGGTTCTTGCATTCACTTACAGAATTGTAGCGTGTTTTATCCTGAGGCACTTAAATCAAATTTGCGAGAAGTGTCAATTTTAAATCATCTTGGGCTGAATACAAGATGCTTCGTCGTTCAATCTGTGAACAATGTCTTAGGTCAGTTATACGTTTTCACTAAGCTCACGTTCCAGAATCCAATGTTTCGCGCACCTTTACTGGTACGCGTAGCATAGTTTGAGAAACTGCTGTTTAGTGCAATAGGATCTAAAAGTGATTAATATTGGAGTTCCCAATTCATGTTGAGATAAAATTAGAATTACGATAAGAAGTCCTTATCGGACTTTGTTTTCTAATATGTTTTAAAAATATATTGAATCAAATTCGAATTTGGAAAATATATCCCAGACAGCATTGGGATTTGTGAGCTGTTCGTAGATGAAACCTATTGTTTATTTTTTACTGTAATATTAGATAAAGTTTTTTTTAAATGTTTAGTTTCTAAATAAGAAATGTTGCTAAAGGTCTAATTTTATTTACAGATTCCATTGGTGCATGTGCAGGCACGGGCTCGAGTAAATAGCTTTGTCTAAGGGCCAACAATGAATTATATTAAGACGACCCTCCATAGGGGACAGGCAAAAGGGACAAAGTCAATAGCCCTGGGCCCCGAAATAGCTTAATCCAGAACTGCCTCAAGGTCATAAATAAAATTAAAATTAAAAAAAAAACTATTTAGTCCGTGAAAGATTTACAGGATTATTGAAAAAAAAAATATATATTCTGATAAATGATATTTTTAGTTGTAGGAGTGAATTCTCAAAGTGTCTTTTTACTTCCTTAGTTTCAACAAGCGATTGCCGAGATATCAGAATTCGACAAAACTATGTTTACTATTTTTGTTTTATCCAACTTTTGGTTTAAATATTTCGCTTTATTTATTGACATTACATGTTGATAGAAATAAGTTTGTTTCTGCTTAATGTTTTTATGAAGGACGGAACCTACAGCTTAAAGTGGTATCCGAACCACTACTCGGTTTGCACCTAAGATATATTGTCCTCCACCTGAACTCCAACCGAGACACATATTGAAAAGCTGAGGATGCAGTCACATACGTATCCAGAAGTTTATTTCGGGGAGAGGAAAGTCAAGAGTTCTGACGGGGGTACAAATTAAGTTTGAGTGCAAATTGTAGAGGAAATATCGAAAATTTGTCATAAAGTTGTAGTAGATTTACAAAGATATATTGGAATTTCGGAAGCTGGTCGGAACCTCCAGGTACGTCATTGGATGCAGTCGATAAATTTTACCAACTTCTATCAATGTATCTAATAAATTCCATTTTGAAATTGTACAGTTTTATGACAGGGCTATGCTAGGTTAGAAAAAGTCAGGTTAGATAGTTCTATGAAATTGAAGCTCCTTAACGCGAGGTGTGTAAGTGGGCATGGCGCTTTGGAAGTGAGCTGGACAGCGTGAGCCCGGGGAAGGGCAACCCCAGGTTAGCATTCAATTAAAGGTGTTGCTAACATACAATTAAACCTGTAAATTGTCTAATTCGTTTTAAAAGCATGTAGCACATGCGTGTATGAAAAGCCGGCTTAACAGGTTTGCTGAGTGTTGTGTAATGTAGTAGCGAAGCGTAGCATAAACATGTGTTTGGATGACTGATATGCCGGCCGAGAAAGGTTAACAATTTAGCGAATGTAATGTATTTCAATGCTCTTAACTATTAATAAATACGCAGCAAAGATTTGTAGGACTGACATCTATGCTTTTTGCCTTTATACTCTGGATTCCGAGTTGACCATTGAAGCTATTTTAAATATAGCTGAGTATCTCAGCTCCGGTTGGCACGCCATTGCACATTAATTTATATTACGACAGTAAAGAATTAGGAATGAAGCTGAGAGGGTTTGGGCTCTTTGGTATTTTATATAAATATGAGAAAATTTATGAAAGTAATAACTCTCCATAATTCCGTATCCCAAAGTTGTTGTTTTTTTTTTTTTGCCAAAAATCAAGGGTTCAATTTCCTTGGATCCAAAGGATGCGCTCTGTTCTAATATTTGCGTACAGCTATTTTTTCCAAGCAGAAATCAAAGAGAGACTTCAAGTGAGACGTTCAGTGAAAACGCGAACATGATATTACATGACAACAACTGTAACTCTACGCAAAATAGCTCCTTCCGCCTCAACATGCAGTGCGTCCTAAAACATCTTAAAAACACACTACAACAATATTAATATTCACTTATAATGTTACCCACATAACTATTTTCCTCCCATTACTCAGGAACGTCACACAATTGTCTCAATTCATCCTGTAAATTTCTCCATGTCCTTGTACGTGGTAAACAAGAGCTCTACCTACTGAGCTACAGCTCCTCGGTTGTTGTTCCAGATGCATACAATGGTCATAATTATAGTTAATTCTTACGTTGTGTCGAGAGCAACGACGGAAAACCGTTGTTGCTTTAAGCTTCAATATCGAGGGATAATTTACTAGAGCAGCGACGGAACATATTCCACTCTCGCGTAACTTAAACTAGAAATAACAGCGACAAGCGCTCAGCCTTTGGTCTTGTGGAGAAGGCGTCATGAAGCTGATCCAAAGGTACCCGGTTCAAACCCTGGCGTCGACTATTTGCATTTTTTAAATTAAAGCCCTTTTTGTTTTTTATGTAAATACATAAAAGGAAATTTAATAAAAGTTGTGATTTATAATTTTAAAAGAAGCCACTAAAAACTAGCATGGCAGGATGCAAGGGGGGTGCGTCCGAAGGGAGCTGGGCGGCGTTAGCCGCGGGGAGGCGCAGCACCCTGTTAGCGGTGAGCATACGCAAATTACTATTTACTAAATAATTATGTTTAGGTTAAGTGTTACGCAGTCCCGTCCCGTAACGTCGTTGTTCTAGTAAATTAACCCTCGATGTTAAAAACTTAACGGAAGGACGGAAAACCGTCGTTGCTCTAGGCGCGTCCTAATTTTTAAACATTTAAACCTTGCATTTTTTTTTTTCAAGAAAAAAATGTAAGACAAAATTTCCTTATTTTCCTGTACAGTGAAATTTCGACTACTTTGAATGGGTATGCCCAATGTCCTTTATCGGAAAGCGACACTGGACTGACTGTTGCCATTAAAAAATTCATGAATATAAGAAGTCAAGGAGCGGAGAGGGACACTTAATCTCGTTTGTCCACTTCCAGTCTAAACCAATATGAACCGAATTTTAAGTTCTAACTCAGCTTTTTAATCATCATCTTGCTGTGCGGCCCGTTTTTCGGTTTATGTCTTAATTCTTGCAAAGAACGTAAATATTATTTGCAGTATTTTCTGTTATATGCTGAGTATGGTATACTATTATATGAATAACTCAGGCCTTAAATAAGAAAAAACGGACCACACAGAAGGAGCGTATAAAAGTGAGAACTGAAAAATTGGTCCATATTGGGTTAGACTGGAAGTGGATTAACGAATTAAAATGTTTACTCTGGCGTCTATCTTTGCACACTAAGCAGTCGCTCCAGTATCATTACGTAGAGCTTGATGGGTATGGCAGATGCTAGAACAGGTGAAATTGTCTCAAATAGCAAGATATTTTCTTTGATGCCGAATCTTTATTTGACATATTTCTGAAGATTTCGTTGTCAAAAATTCGGTGTTACTTTATAATTCAAACTCCTTTGCCTTCATAAGTATGTGCTTGAACCAATGACCTCTATGAAAAAACGATACTGGACTGACTGCAGCCATTGAAAATTTCATGAATATATGAAGGCAGAGGCGGAGAGCACACTTAATCTCGTTTGTCCATTTCCAGTCTAAAACCAATGTGGAACAAATGTTCGGTTCTAACTCAGTCTTTTACACTTAATAATGCTATGCGACCCGTTTTCTAATTATATGTTAATTCTGGCCAAAAGTGTATTATTTGCAGTATTTTCTATTCTATGCAGAGTACGTTACTTAGGTATTAAGAATTAAATCTAAAATCGGGCCATACAGCGATAAAAAGCGTATAAGACAGTTAGAACTGAACATTTGGTCGACATTGGTTACACTGGAAGTGGACAAACGAGTTTAAGAGTCATATTTATGAATAACTTCCAAGTGTGGGTGGCTCCCAGTGGCGTTGAAATTGTATGCACCTGGGAGGCACCCACCTCTTGGGAGTGATTCATAATATGGCCCTAAATATTTCCTCTGTCGTCCATCTTTCAACACTCTCCAGTATCGTTTACGTAGAGCTCGATGGCTTGAACTACTAAAAAAATCAATTTTGATTAAACAGGATAAATTCACACAGACTCAGGAGAACTAAATGATTCCATATCAGATAATCAGAGCTTCCAAATGGTTGAGCCCATGATGTTCGGTGAAGGAAGACGACGCGACACACTGTGAGAGGCAACTTCGACCTCTCTTCACCTTCTAACAGGAGATTGTGGGCGCGGGTATCCGCAAACGGTAGCCAAGAATGTTCATGAAAGAAGATAAAGTGATAATCGATTGTTCGATTCGTTTTCTTTTTCTGGAGACAAGCACCGACTCTTTTTATTCATTATTTGAAATAGAAAAAATAAGGTGTGCGTCTGTGCAAGTGAGTGGGCTAGTGACGTGGGTTGTATTTACATCAGAACAATACAGAGAAGAAAATGATGAAACAGGAATTCTTTTTTTTTAGTACGAAATTGAAAGAAAATTTATTCCCCTGTAACTGCAAGTGCATGCGCCAACGGAAAGATAAGATTTGACTTCAGGATAAAACTAGAGTTCCCTTTAAGGCAGGGAAAAGTGATTACGTTTTTCCGATTCACATACAACACAGAAAATTAAATGTCTTAAAACCAACGCTTATAAAACTAACAGATTATCTCACATAAAATGACTCGCCACAGGAAATCATTAGCGAAGAAAATATCAAGAGAAGTGATCCGACATCACTCAATGTTATATTTTGTTTTCTCGGTGTGTGCATTTTCGACATACTTCACGGAAGATATTGGAAAAGTCAGGTTAGATTATTTTTTTTTTACATGACCTAACGTTATGCAGTTTATCCTATAAGTATTTAATGAAACAAACCGCTCATTTCTCACACGTGACGTCTCCTAGGATGTTAGAATTAAAGGATAAGCCAAATAAATGAAAACCTTAATAAGAACGTCAAACCGTCACTCAGCTGTCTTGGTATGTCCAGCCAGAATTTAGTAGAGTCAAAGCAATTATCTAATCCCTGAACGTAAGTATCCAATATCTTAATCTGTTGAGATTAAAAATTAATAAACCGTAAATCCATCGAATTAACTGTTGTTTGGTCAAAGTTTTCATACTCTTCTTCATCACCGCACATAAGGATGGTGGACTGACGTTTCCACTTTCGGATTCATTGTCTTAATTTGGCCTCTCATCTAATTGCAACATCATTGGAGCGTTCAATGACGTCACGTGTGAGACAATCTGTTAGTTCTACAAACGTTTCTTCAAAACTTGTCCCAAAACCCGGCTTTTCATGCACCTGCTAGCCACATGCTTTGCCTGCGATTTCTATGAATAGCAAATAGAAAAACACGTATTTCAGAAGTAAAATATCACGTGATACCAAGAGTTTTGGCCGATTTAAGTGGCCTTGGTATTGACTCATGGACGTGTCGTAAAGCAGTACTGGATAAAGAACACTGAGAAGCCACCAGTAGCAACTCGCCGCTTTAGAGTTGTTGCTATCGCATCGGAAAGCTAATTTGGTGACCCGGGTTTGGTTCCCGCTGAAGTGAAGTACTGTATTTATTTTTAGAAAATTAACTTTTCTGTTTTTATATACGCGTTATCACATTTTATAAAGTTCACTAACCATTGGTTAAGTTAGAAAAGCCAGGTTTGGTGTTTCATTATTGTTATTATTTATACGCGATCCAGTCTAGTTCACGGCAATGATAACAGGTGGATCTGGAGTCAATTCGTAGCGCAATGGATCTGGAAAGTTGGCCACATCGTAACGGCCCTTCCGCTTTCTCCGCAAACCAAGCCTAGTTTCTTTCCTCTCGCCTCTTCACACGGTTCTATTCTTTCACTGTGTATACCGTACTTTAGGAAACTACGACTTATTTTTATTTTTTAGAAGTGCTGTAGTTACCCCTGTCATGCAAGGAAATGGTGGAACTATCTACCTTCATTTTCCATGATCAGTAGAAGCGATTAAATTGGCAGCTTGTGCTTCCGCAAAAGACGGTGTTCATTTCTTTTGTAGAAAATGTCTGTTGCGATGTGTTAGATTAATTAAATTGCTACATAGACCTACATAATAAGAGCGATACTCTTCAAATGTAATCTCTTGTAATTCTAACAATCTTATATATGGTCATACATTATTTTGTAAAAACTCCACATATGTATTTATTTTTATGAAGTGAGAAGGTTGTGCAGAATACTCGACGCCATTGGAAGTTTCCACAGTCTTTTGATGAAAGCGCAACCACGAGTAAGTATTAAGCACATTAAAGTAGTAATCAAGGTTAGTGTACAAGGGTGTATGTAGATTACCTTGCAGACTTGTGCGTGTAGGAGTAGAAAACTCACCGGTGGTAAAATGTATCATTATGTTAATTTAAATCCAAGACCAGAAATGTGATTACAAATATATTTGGCTTCTATTTTTATATCTTTCTGGAATATTTTATATTTTCGATGTTGTTCGGAATGGTCACTCTTAAAAAAATGGCATTACTTAAAGTTCATATATGAGTTTTTTAATGGTTAAAAAGCATATTTGTGTGCTATATACATGAGACAGACTAAATTGTGAGACTTTATATGTGGAAGCGTTATAAAATATACAAGAAATAATAATTAAAGCGTTATACATAGGATACAAGGGAAATAGCGTATTAATATTTCTTGTGCAGAAAACTATCTCGTGCAATGTAGCCTATGTTTTCTTCGGGATCTAAAGTACATTCCATTGTTTTCAAGCATAATTCCTTTTTATCCGTTTTTTTCCTTGTAATTTGAAATATCTTTTTATATTAATAACATGTTTTTTAATTAACAAGTCGTGATGGGACACGGGTATTTACCCACTGGATAGGACCCGGTAAATACAGAAATTTAATTTTCCTACCCAAAAAATGGGTATTTATTACAAACTGTAAGAAAATGATTACATAATTCGAAGACATTGTGTGTTTTAAAACAGCAGAATAAGATCTTCGAGATACAAATGTGGTTACAGAAAGAAGCAGAGTTGCAACACTGGAAACTGAAAATTTATATCTCGTAAGACTGCTTCAACCAACTCATTTTCTAGAGAGTTGAAAGAAATATATGTAACAGAAATTATATTTCAATTAATGTTAGTTTTAATAACTTGTCGCCCATAGTCACTTATAGAATGTAAAGTAAAGGAAAATCACTTGTCTGCGTTCCATGTACTCTTTTAGTTTGTTTATTTGTAGGAAAATAAATTAGTGTTTTTCAGAGTCATCAGTGTTCAGAAATATATTATCTGCAGAAACATATATGTTTTTTTATGTTGTTATTATCAAAACAGAAACAACAACGGAACTCATTAATTTACTGCCTTTTGATATTTGTTCTACTGAATCTACCGTTACTTTTTCCTTCTTATTACGAACTGCGAAAGAACGTCTATCTCACAGATAGGATTGTGAAGAAAAAAACACTCGTATTTACCCTATTTAGGTAAATAGCCCAAAGGTACCAAAAAAAAAATATTTGCCTGTAAACATCCCATTCCCAAGTACAAGTAAATATGCATTAACTGTCGATTCAAAAATTCAAAACAAAATATTAGAGATCAAGAACAATATACGAATTAATACAAAGTATTACAGTTTGTTAAAAGTGTATCCATGTTCTTTATGTTAAATTACAACCACGTACAGTACATTCAGCCCAATTAATAAATCTTTCTTTTTGTGGCATATTGTAGACTTCCTGGCTGTACACAATATTCCCCTGTTTTCTTGGCCTGTGCCATAACCTCATCTATCGCCGATTGACGCGTCATGCTCGTGAATTCGCAACGCTTCTCACGGCAACGAATTAACATTAGTGTTTTAAAAAAGAGTGAACGCCGAAAAAAAACCCAGTAAAATGTGATTTTTTAAAATTTATCTGGCTACTTTGGAGAAGAACTTTTTTTTTACTATAACAGAATCCCTGACAACATTTTATGATCAGTGAATTAGTTGTTAGTTCAGGTTCAAAACATATATAAAAAGTTAGCAATTGGACGGCGTCTGACAAAGTTTTGAAGCATTATGTAAGTTTTATCGGTCTGAGTCGAAGATGCCTAAGGGACAAAAGTGAACAGAACTAGGGTGCTAATGAGATGATGTATTCCTAATGAGAATTGAAAGTTGTTTGTAAAGGTTTTAAACTTAAGAACATTTAATTGTGCTAAAACTAAACAATAAATGCATTAGCTGTGAGAAGTAGTTATGTAGGTAATGAAAAGGCAAAAAAAAATACATCATTAAAACCAAGGTTTATTGCCTCGTGGAAAAAAAAATATTGTCTGTTTTTTTTAAATTTTTCGTTTTTTTCCCAGCCTTTGAAACTACCTCGCTTAGTTACATTTGTAGGTCTGTGGCATTGTTTGCAAGTGACGGTCTCCAAGGACTTATTCTTTCTACGGCCTTCTGAACGCCCATGACGGCCCAGAGGCAACTGGCCATGAGCAGCTCCATTCCTCTTTTGCGAGATTGCCATTTATTGCACAGAGCGGTGTATTTAATAAGTATCTATATGTAGTTTACGGTATTTATCTGCCTAATTTGGGGCAGCTCCCTTCTCTGCTTCTTGGTGCTGCCTTTGTAATGTTGCATATTGCATCAAACTGTGCTTTGAATTCATTAGTAATTGAATAATTATTTATTTTGTTTCAGAGACACTTTGCACTAGACACTTGACGCTTATTATTAAAGTAAATAAGAAATATGGATGTTAATGAAAGTACACAATTTGACAGCTCCGTGATTTCATAAGAGTTCAATGAAGTAAAAGATGAGAAGATTGAAGTTTCGGATACTTTTATTGAGGTAGGTGCATAACTAAGCTCATTTAATGGTCAGTGGCTTATAACCACATTTATAGCTTTCAATGAATAGTATTATTAGACGCTCAATTTTCTTCTTAGACATTTTTGTTTTTAATAGCCCATGACTAACTGCTGGCTGTCAAATTCGTATTTATCCATTCTTTCCATTTTACGTCAACTCCAGGATTGACCAATGT
>JAGDQP010037411.1:879-18631 GCA_022664845.1 Lepisma saccharinum | reverse complement strand
GGTTGCTCATAATGACGGCAATAACTTATGTCCGAAAGACGAATTGCTCTAAATGCCATTTTATGCGCTTTAAATTACATAGCACTTGTTCACAATGATGACAAGAGGTTGTGGCACACACAGGTGCTTTAAATGCCATTTGAAGTTCCTTGGGTGTCTTATAGGTTACAAGAACTGGTGTCTAATGGTAATAGCTTTTATTTCCTTTGCGCTCTGAAAGTTGGTTAAAAAGAAAAGGTTAAAAATTGAGAAGCACACAACTGAACTTATTCGAAGAAACACAGTGATGGCTTGCATAAATTTCTGCGAGCGGTCCCGGATTTGATTCCCAGTACGAACACTTTCGTGAAGTTAAAAAAACTCTTTTAGATCATCTATCCTCTGTGGGACGTATCTTCTGTATGCCCATATACAATTTGGAAATGTCAAGGCGACAACCAAAGACTGGTTCGTATTCCAATCTTTTTTTCCGATTTATGTGCTCATTGGTCGGGCTGATTTTCTTAGGCAGCCCATCAATGTAAATTATAAAGTAGATAACCATGTAAGCATATCTTTCCTTTAGTTTAAGGTATGCAAAATTACGTTTGGATATCATGTAAGAACTTTTTCACATTTTAAGTGCTACGAAGTGATTAATAATTCTTTCTTCAACGAGTATCAACATGGGATGAATATATATTTACACTCTTAAACACCTTTTATCCTGCATCTCAAGGTTCGCCACAATGGGCCCAGCCCCCCCAAAAATTACATTTTGTTCGGGTTGGGCCAACTTTAAAAAAAAAGTTTTTAAACCCAGTAGTACGTTTTATCATTATGTTGCTTTCTGAACTGTTTATAAGATAAGGGAATTTTATAGAACAGATTAATATTTTTAAATAATGCACGTTAACATTAAAAATCGGGATGAGATGACTTCCCCAATATGCCCAATTGTTTTATATTTGGTACCTCTTACTCCCAAACAGGATATTTTCTTTTGCAGTATAGGGTACAAATTGTGTCGTAATTAATGCATCGTCTTTCTTAAAACTGCCATACACAGCGAATGTTTCTTTCAGAGAAAAACCTTTTCTGGAGAGCATTTCAACATGTTCGGAGGTAGGCGAATATCTTTGAATTTTCCTGGAGGTTTGTCACTATGTATCAGATACTATTAGTAGTTTTGAGAACGTTTTCGAGGGAATTATTTACTTATTTTCTACCATCTTGGAGAGATAGGATGGAAAATGTGTGATTCTGGCTCCCCCTCCTCGTCTTTTTAAAGGTGTAACGTGTCTTAAAACCAGAACTTGAATATAACGGAAATATTTATTTTCCCGGCAGTTCTTTTTACTTTCTTCCAAAATTTCTATAAACCTAAAAAATATGTCGGAGCTATTGCTTTCCTTTTTGTACTGAATTTGAATTTATGACCTTTAGGCAACTTAGACTCAGGCCTGGAGAGAGAAGCGCAAGAATGTGGATTAACCCTGACCTTACAGAAGATTCCATCCCGGCATTCACTTGGTGGGACTGACGAAAGCAGGGAAAATCTATTTCAGGATGGCAGGTCGGAGCAGGATTTGTGCCCACGCTCGACCTATCCAATACTGATTGGCAGGCAGGCACACTACCCCTACATCACCGGCTGTAATAACAACAATAGTAGTAATTGGATCGTCACTCTCTGTTGTAATCAGTAGTAGCGAGAGTAGTAGTAGTAGTAGACAGTAGTAGTAATTCCAAGGCGAGAGGGTTATGGGACGGTGCCCACCCACGTTCGTGATGCAAAAGGGGAGCAGCTGTGAATAAAAGACAGTGACGATCAAAGTTGAGAGTGTTGTAATCAATTATGATTACAACAGAATTATGTTGCAATCAGTAGTACTTGAATGTAAAGCAGATCGTAACATTTTCGGTCCAAAAAGCCAAAAGGAGTATCTAAAAGAACCCGAAAAAGCCCATTTAAACCTGAAAAAACTCACATGGGCCTACTTTTGCTGTGTCCAACTTACGGTATACACACGGAATTCTGGTATAATGGATGCACATTTCGTCGGTACAGACGGAACACTGGCTGGAAACACAGGTACCACTTTTGCTTGTTCCAACTCCTGGTATACACACGTGTGCTTACACTGTAGGTTAGAACGTATTTTAACACAAGTTGCCTACTTTGTGTGTGTATAATCGGCGCCAATTTCTTCGGTTAGGACTTTAGGGTGCTCGTTTTTCTGAGGTCATTTTTCAGCTTCCAGACCCTGATAGGAATGTAGTAATATTTGTCCCGCACCTTCCCTTGAAATATTTCGTAAAAATACTTATTAGTTTTTGAGATATGGAAGGGTGCTCCTTTCGTGGTGACCACACCAGGGTGCCACTTCTGGTGGGTTGACCTGTATAGGTGTGTGTGTGTGTGTGTGGCGTCTTTCCAAACTCTAATCTTTGTTGTCTGAACGTCTTCCCTTTCTTTGTACCACTAGTTTTCACATTCCTTAATACTAAAGCCAATTGTCGCCCATCATGATTGAGAATTTCCTACAGTTTTCCCTTAGTCTTACAGGGTACATGTCGGATTGGTACCTGCTAATAAGACTGTGAACGCTTCCTTCCTCATGTCCTTGTCCGTTCCTTTCCTGCTCGTAAAATTAACAAAAATTATAAATATCAGTATTACTGTATCACTGATGTTATGCAGAATTTTGAATTTGTGTCTTCATTTTTTTTGGAAATGAAGACCAATAATACATTTAAAATTTTTGAGAAAACGGATTTAGTAAGGAGTAAATATTCTTGTGCATTATTGTAGATTCTATATTTATTTTTTCTTGATGACCCAGATATGTGTTAAAGAAAGCTTCATGCCTATTAGGCACCTTTTTGGGTATTCTCGAAGTAAAGTACTAACTTCTAATTATTTCTTGTTTCTTACCAAAGCATTATTATTCAATTCGTGTGGTAATTAATCCATCGATGCATACCTACAGTGATTTATAATGATTTTCTATGAGAGAAGCATGGGCCGTCTTGCCCCGATCACATGCGTGACAGGCAGGGTCAATTCACCCCAACATGCGTCCCCCCTTTCGAATTCGTCACTGCTCTTGATGTGTGTATGATCTCTACCAGAAATTGCAGTGGTATCGAAGAACACAATTAGTCATGATTCCACTAAATGCTTCCTTTTTCCAACATTACCAAAGTACTCTGATTGCCAGAAACTATTAATAAACTCTAATTTAAGATCAGACCAAATATTCACCTTAAATCTTACACATGCCTTTGCATTTGTGAACGAAGTGTCTTTCTCACGTAACGCAGCGACATTTTCTCTTCCAGCCCACTTACAGTAAGGACACCCAGCGTGACTACCACTTTTTGTGTGTTAAATCAACACAACACACGGTGTTAATTTCGGTACTGGAAGAAAAAAAAGTTACGGCTGCAGCGAGATTTGAGCATGGGTTAAGTTCAGTTAGAAGTCGATCGTCTTACCGACTTGGCTAAATTGTCAGACAGATAAAGCACTAGATGCAAACTATATTTATTGAAAACATCATTTCAGTTAAACGACAACACTATATAGATTCAGTGTAGGGGATCAAATATATGTTACCGAACCTCAAACACACTAAGTTACTTATTTGCATGACTTATATCATGGTTTAATCACTTTATGTTTGTCAATTGGGAACCCGAATTCCCATTCATTGAGAACATTTAATTTCTATGAAAGTAAGCAAGATGGTGACAGCCTAACGCTTGACCAGCATTACGGTTTTCTTATCGTAACAACAACATGTCAAATGCTGCGCTTGCTTTTATAGAAATTAAACATATTCTAAATGAATGGGAATTCTTATCCCTAATTGACAGATGGAAAAGTGATTAAATCATGGCATGAGTCATGAGAATAACTTTGTTAGTGTTTGGGGTTCAGCAACATTTTATTTATTCTCTATACTGTTTGAATCTAGTGTTTTTTTTTCTGTCTGGCGATTTAGCCCAGACGCTAAGATACTGAACTTCTAACTCAACAACCCATGTTCAAATCTTGCTGCAGTTGTGACTTTTTTCTCCCAGTACCGAAATCAACACCGTGTGTTCTGTTGTTTTAACACATAAAAAGTGGTAGTCACGCTGGGACATCGCATAGTGTTGAATTAACACTGCCATTTTTGACTTTGTAGCTTCTAAGGGCAAGTGCTAGTATTGAAATGGAATACGAACCACTTTCGGGTTCGAATATATAAGGTGGAATGCCACTGTTTACTAAAGTGTCCCTTCCCCGTTAAACTATATCACTTCTGTGAAGGTTGGTTTACAGGGCTTCGCTATGGCCCCGGCAACTAAAGTTTGCGCCAGTTAAGCATTATATTATAATCTAAGGTCAACAATTATAATCTAGTAGAGTCTTTAAAGAAACACTTTTATGAAAACGGCACTCATAGAAAATTATGTTTACGTTAATACTATATTAATATCGAGGGCTCCGTGCCAAAAGGGAGTAAGCGACAATTTGAACGAAGTCAGATTTTGATGCTCTGTCCTGCATCAACTTCCAAAAGGAATTTCCTTCATTTACCGCTGTTACAACCATTTATATCATTGATAACTTTTTGGCAATTGATGCAGGACACAACAATGATCATATTAACATCAAAATATAAATTTCGTTCAAATTGTCGCTTATTCCCTTTTAGCACATAATCCTTGATATCAAATGATTTGATGATAATCATAAAATAAGAATTTAATATGATGATGATGTTCAACATAAGTACACAGTAAAAAATAGCTGTGTTAATTCAACACAATGCGGTGTCCCAGCGTGACTACCACTTTTGTGTGTTAAATCAACACAACACACGGTGTTGATTTCGGTACTGGGAGAAAAAAAATACGGTTGCAGGTAGAATTGAACGCAGGTTGCTCAGTTAGAAGTCGATAGTCTTACCGACTTCGCTAAATCGTCAGACGAAAAGAGTACTAGATTGAAACAATATAAAGGATAAAAAACTGTTGCTGAACCCCAAACACAAACCCATGTTCAAATCTCACTGCAGCCGAATTCTTTTTCACAATACCGAAATCAACACCGTGTGTTGTGTTGATTTAACACACAAAAGTGGTAGTCACGCTGGGACACCGCATTGTGTTGAATTAACACAGCTATTTTTTGCAGTGTATGATGATAATCCATTTCTTTAATACAAATACAGTTATCTTATGACACAGGACATTGATGGAGGTGATGAAAGTCCTGTTAAAGCAAGATGTCACTGTATAGTGTGCATATCGGGGATTCCGTGTCAAAAGGGAATAAGTGACAATTTGAACAAAATTAAGATTTTTAATGTTGTCGTGTACCTGCATCAACTGCCAAAAGATTATACTGACAAAAATTTCTAATAGTGGCAAATGAAGGAGAAATTCCTTTTGGAATGTGAACTTTACACAATTGCTTGACTGACATTTTTTTTTTCATGTCTCCTGAAAAATTTAAACATTGTCGCTTACCGCCATTTTGCACGGAACTCTCGATATGATGGTCAAACGAATGGGAGATTTACGGTACTTATGTGCTTGGGGGAATAGTATATATGCTATTGTACCTTCAAGATCGAAGAGAATATGTGGAAATGTTCTACGGTCGTTAAGGTGATGAGTGAGGCTTAGAATGTTGATACGTAGTGGAATGCGGACAACATATCGTTCCAGAAGACTTACCTAGTGAACTATTCTGGATATAAAAATAAGTATGTATAAAGGGACACAATAAAAATTAACTTAGAATAAGAAAATTAGCACTATCTTCACAATGTTCTGCTCCCAGCACCATCTGTCAGTTGGGGAATTGGCCTAAACAATGTTCAGCTGGGAGAAAATCTATGTTCTTTCTGCATGCTGGTTAAAGACATATAGTTTGTTCTTTCCGAAACCACTTTTTTCGACAACGCTATACTTTGTCCAATGGCTTATGGCAAGTGACGTTGAAGAATTCAAAGGAACTACGACAGGGCAGCCAATGAGAGACACAAATTTTTGGCGTAATTGGTTCTCTGAGTGGGAAAACTACAGACGGAGTTCATTGTTGTTGAAACGCTGGAAGTGTGAGTGTCTTGTCCCTGGAGTATTGTTGCCAAGTTTCATGCACATTAGCAACAACCGAGAAAATGCAGCTGCAGTCTACCACAGTGAGCTGAAACTGCAGATCGTAGAGGCGGCAACATTGTAGCGTTTATTTCATGCTTGATCTTCACAACTCAACGCAGGTTCTTGGGAACCAGATGAAAATTTTGTAAAAGGAAATACGAACAAAAACGAAGCTCTCCGATTGCGTCCGGATATATTTCATTTGATATCGCTCGTATGCCATAAGCCTGTGGACAAATTATAATACAAAGTTGTTCAGAAATATTTAACCGAAATGCACATCCAGTTCTTCATGCCTCCTATTTGTATAGGACTGATGGAGCCGTAATACCTGTTGAAGGTCACAGCAACACCATTATGAAGTGAAGATGCAGGTGTCAGAAGATGTGTTAACAGTCTCCAGTGCAACATATTGGAGCAGCGTGATTTAAGGGTAATGTTGTTGCGTGAGTTCAAGGTGAGACAAACGGTGGCAAACTGATATCATAATGGTAGTGAGGCGAAGGCTCATCTTCAGAACGGAGAGTGAGTGCGTTGCTGGTTTGAAACATTTCGTGCCGCGGAGTAGTCTCCAAGATGATGAAGGACGTAGAAGACGCAGGACGTAACCACGAGTTAAAATACATGTTTTAAATACAAATCCAGGAACCACTGTCAGGGAACTTATCTCACAGTAACTAGTTCAACTATTTCCAATTCAACAAACAAGGAAAGTGAAGAACTGGTCATCGCATGAGTTGAAGAAGCATCAAACAGCATCAGGTAGGACATCTGCAACAACCTCTGGATTCATCACCACAATGAGCCCCCTATTTAATCGTATTCTGACGTGTGATGAGAACTGCGCATGCCCTATGATAATCACAAACGAAATGCAGAGTTGTTTGACGGTAAATCCATTAAACACTTTCCAAAACCAATGCTGACGTCACAAGAGGTTTTCGTGTTGGTGTGGAGGACAGCGCATTACAAGGATCTTTCCTCCTGATGTAACTGCTACCATTGTCTCGTACTGTGCAGAAACTGACAAAGTACACCGGCAATTCTTAGCAGATAATGCTAAACACCACGTGATAAATACTACGCAACAAAAGCTGAGTGACCTGAGATATGCACCCTCCGTATTCCCCGGACTTCGTACCAACAGACTAAGTTACTTCCTGAAAGACAGTTGAGTTGAAAGAAACATTGATAGTACAGAAAACGTTTCGCAGGATTCCTCATATGAGTCACATTTCTTCAGAGAAAGTGAGAGCCTTGTGAATCTTTGGTAGAGATGCGTCGCCGCAGACAGTGACTATATTAAATGAAGATACCAAAACTCAGTACTTGTATAAGGTACGAAAAATGGCCTTTAATTTCCGATTGACCTGGTGTTTCAAACTATCTGCAATAACTCTGGAAACATGACAGACACAAGAAAACACAAGGATTGGTTGGTTCTCTTTCTAATGTAACAAACTTTCTTGGGGGAGGGAGTGGGGAAAAGAATTTGGCACATTGATACGTCATTTCCCTTGCAATTAGTCAACCGGTAAGACCTACGGAAGCGTCCACTTTGTCCAGTCATGGAGAGTCTTCTAAAATGTTAAGACACTTTATTTCTTCAATCAAATGAACATTTCATCACCTCTGGGCTGTTTTTTTTTCAACAAGTAAAGCAGTATTTCACAAGCAATTGCATAAGGGAAGTCTTTACAGATACTGTGAAAGTTACAAGAAAAGAATTTTCCTTTTTCTTAAAAAAAAATAATAGACGACTCGAAACACAATTTTTCTTATCCATAGAATGTTCTAAACCCTTTGATCATAAGGCGATGCAATACTCAAACAGAATAACATATCTTCTTGCTCTCATCGCTATCTTCTTCCTTATCTTCAGAGGAATGCCCCCCAAGAGACATGTAGCGGGTTTAGTCCATAGCTGCCGGTTTGACACACACATCTAACTAACTCTACGGCTTACGGAACTCGCAAATTCATCGCCGCAGTAACAATAGTTCGCTATTGGATTCTATCCTGGGCAACCCCAAGCCAGTTTTCATCACGAACATCTACCTCTTCAACATCCCTTCTAATATTGTAATCTCAACGACGTCTCGGTCTTCCCAACGGTCTCTTCCCACATAGCACAGGATATCCCAGGGATATCCGTTTTAGATCCACAATATTCGTACAATGTCAGAGAAAATTTGGGATCAATCAAGGATATTCCTGGGATATACTTTTTAGAATATTAAACAAATATTCGAGACTGAAGTTTCAGAATGATTCGTTGAATATTCTCAGAATATCCCCAACGAAAAATTGTTCTCCACATATTCGTAGAATATACTTGGGATATCCCCAGGAATATCCTTGGGATATGCGCTCATCCCGGACATTCAGGTATTCGTAGAATATTCTACGCATGCATCTGAGAATATCCTTGGGATATTCCAATATTCTCACGGGGATATTCGTAGCATATTCCTACAATGTACCTGTGCTGTATGGATTTCCGTCCGGCTTACCAACCAAGATGCAAATTATAATTTATATCTTAATCTAATTCTCCTTTGTTTTTTAAATTTCCATAGCTTGTTTTATAAAAAATAATTGTTTCATACATGCATAACATACTTTGTCATGGACATATGGTGTTCTCCCTTGTATAAACCGCACCCGCTACGCCTCAGCTTAACTGTCTATTCAACAACATCACTTGCTCGCTTAGAAGTCTGAAGTACCGTAAATCTAATATAATCAGAACTAATCAGAAATATACTATAATGTTTTTTACATGTATTAAAGGACAAAATGTATTACACTGTGTTAACAAGATCAACATTTGCGTTTCAGTATGAATCAGTATTCTCTATCAGGATTGGTGGTATCACGAATTGAGAACTGCATATTAGTAATTGTAGATGTTTGTACATACTAAAAGAAAGGTGATAGTTTTGCTGTATACCTTTGTTTTTTTCTCTCTCTGAAACTGTGCAAATCATAGAGTTAGGAATATAAATAGAGGGAATCTTAGGCTGTTTTATAGGAGAGGGGAATGAAGCCAAGAGACGGAAGGGACGAGGCATTTCGGCCATCTTGTGTGGCCCCATATTCAGAGACCCTCTTTTCCGAGTATTGCCTCTCTCAGGTGTACACATCCTCCTATCGAAAAAGGCAATCCTCACAGTACTCGGTATAGAGGGACTCTAATGGGGCCACACAAGATGGCTGCCGATGAACCGAATTTGGGTTCATGTGACGTCATGCATGTTCTCTCTATTATCTTCCTAACTCTATGGTGTAAATAGTGCTTTTAAGTCCGAGATACGAGAGTTTTTGTTCCAATAATTTTTTATAGCTTCATACAGGTAAGATTTAAAAATACTTACTAAACTGGTTACAAGACAATAAAAAATCATGCGGCTTATATTTTACCTAAAACCACAGTGAAAAATATTAGATTGATAATTTCGTAGCGTTTTTCTCCCAGTGGAAAAAGTTTTTATTTGACATTCATTTGACATGAACAGAGAAGGAAAACTAATCAATAACATATTATTCTGTATTGTCTATGGTGAGTCTACACTAGGCCAAATTTCTGTACGTTCACATGTTGGTGAGGACTGTCTCAAAACGACGAAATCATGAATCCTTTCTCTCCTATACTCTGGACTTTGAAAACAGAAAACAATAAAAATTGAATTTATTCGCATAATTACTAACTGCAGAAATTACTATATTATTTTTGGCTCAGTGCACTACAATAGGTTTAAACACACACAAAAAATAAACATCTCAAAGAATCTAGATGGTTTAATGGTGCTGTCTTAATCAATTTGCAATATTATTGCCAACACTGTTCATAGGTTGTCAGATACTGTAATTACGTTATTTGTATGTGTATATATTTTTATATTCAACCAGATGTACTGACACAGAGCATGAAATATTTTGGATGCATTTAACAAACCTTTTCTTTATTTCCGAAACTGTTTCTTTCATTACAAAAAATTGTAGAAAAATATTTTTAAAAATATTTTCTTTCATACTGGCAAGAATTTTAACGTTCAGGAGGATATTTTGTAAATATTTGCATCAATTATACAATATATTAAAAAATACAACATATAGTTCACATTATATACTATTCCAGTATTATTTCATGCTTTTGCTGCAATGTGCTTGATAAGAAAAATATACATGCACATGTTTTGTCAACATGTATAATAACACTTTTCATAAAACAACATTAATCCATTTTGAAGTTTTATCAACACAGAATGTCGAGGTTTCACCCACAAAATCAATCAAAATAATTTTAATTCTCAGTATCTGGCAACGCTGTGAACAGTGATAACAGAAACAGTGCAAAATAGTTTTGAGAGCACATAAATCATTTCTCTTTTTTTACGTGTACTTATGTGTTTAAACGTACTGTAGTGCAATGTTCCAACAAATATACTAGTTTCTATAGTAAATATTGACGCGTATGTATTCTCTTTGTCTCGTTTTCTGTTTTCAAAGCTCCGAGTAGCAAAGGAACAACAGATGATTTCGCTGTAACGAGACAGTTTTCACCAACATGTGCATGCACAGAAATTTAGCCTAATGTAGACTCGCCATAAGACTCACTGTCGATGTTGGGTAGCTTTTCCACTCAATGCCTGGTGGTCTAGTGATTTAGATGATTGAATTGTTATTAACGTCCTAAACGAGCTGGCGAGCTTCTAAGGACGGGACCTGGTAAAGTGGGCTTCAAACCACTCCGTTCAATGGACCCCTACGGAAACTGAACCCCTGACCACGCGCACAGAAGGCGAGCGCCTTAACCTTTCTGTCACCCGGAGGTTTCTTGTGGTTTCGAGTTGAAGAAGTCATCAAGCCAAATTCGAAGAAAAGATTTGTTATCAAAACAGATTCCTCAAAGACTGTTGGATAGAGAGCAAAAATATGAGGGAGCAAGATCAGGAGAATAACAAGGATATGGAATTACCTTCCAATAGAGATCTTGGAAAGTTGTTCTCTCCTTAATTGTCAATTCTCGAATTGATTGGCCTGGATCATTGTGAATTAATGTTAAGACGGTCTTGATCAAAGTCGCGTCAAGTATGTGCAGATTCCTTCGCGACAAAATGGCGGAAATGCCAATACATCAGAAATGCTCTGTGTCTTTCATCTCACATCCATTTTCTTTAGCCCACAAGAAGAAAAAAAACACACACACATTAATCTTTTCAACCCTGTAAAACTCAAGGTATTCACAGATGCCTAAAGACCTTAAAATAAATTAAAATTCAATGTAAGGGAAAGGGGGGCACATTGGTACACTGCCATTAGTTTCTCCTGGTGGAAAAGATAAATTCTGCGAACTATGTGGAGGGTAACATTGAAGTTCGACTATTAACATACTAGAAGTACGTGGCGATGAAGCAGCTAATGGATTTCGACGATTATCGAAGACAAAAACAAGTATTTACTTTTAGGTTCGTTAGCTTTTGTAGAATATGTTGACTAAATTACTGGTAAAAATGTCTGATGTGCATGAACATATCCTTGCGCCGAAATTTGTCCGTAGGCGCAGTGTAACCAACTTAACTCATTCATCAGGAAATCCCTTTCTTTCTTAAAATGTTTGCATGGGGCACATTGGCACAATATCCAAGGGGCATATTGGTATATACAATTTCAAGTAAAAAAATTCAGAATAATGACATGCAGACAATGAAAATGCATACTAAAAATAAAACTGGCAATTACTGAAACAAACGGGAGGAAACGAGAGAAGTCACGGTGTTTGTCCACCACAAAGCCCACATGGCACGAGCACGGTTTGAACCAACAAACCCATGCGCTAGAAGTAAGAGATCTAACCGTTGATCCACCGCGGGCCATGGTACAGTTTGGAAGCCTTCTTTACAAATTAAAATTCCTTAAGGTAGGCAAGAGTTCAGAAAATAATTTTGCGCTATAAAATTAAGCAAAGGATCATACCTTCAAATGGAATATGGAAGGATGTTGTAACAACTGATAACACGCCTTAAAAATAGTCATTTTGTGAAAATTTAACCAATGTGCTTCCCTCTCCCATATTCACTAACGCAAATAACAAATAGGAAACTACTAAACCAGTCAGAATAAACAACAAGAAAAAATACGGGAAAATAAATGTTAAGAAACAAAATAATCCCTTGTAAATCCATGAAAGGCCCATACTACTGTAATATCCCGCCTTTTTAAACATGGCGCGTTGTTATAGTACAGCGTTTCTTTTAATCTTAAACGTTTAATTATTTTGTTTTTTCAGTTAGAAACGCTTTTCAATTACCCTGCCAAACCAGCTCAAGCTACTCGTTTAAGGGAATTACGTCTTTTAATTACCTTTTAAAGTGAATAGCTGCTACCTGCAACATTTTTTTCCTCTACAATTTCTTCTTCAAAAAAAAAAAAAAAAAGTACCAAGTATTAGCTAATAGGTGAAATACTTTTTTTTATTTTTACTCTAAGCACGTGACCTGCTCTTATCTGAAGAGAGAGAAAACATTACGATTTTCGAGCATAAAACTAAGTGGGAGGAGGGTAGCTGCGACCATGCACGATGTACGTAAAAGGTTAACTACATAATTTGTTTTAAAAAAATATAAAAAGTCAACACCAAGAAATAACCTTTTTTTCTATTTCTCATTAACTGCTGATAGACAAGAGATTAAGAAAACTATTCCTCGAAACAAAAGCCTTATTTGTCACGAACAATTGAAAGTAGCGTCAGCAGTGTGTAAACCTCTTTACCTGCACTAATCACTTGTGTTAGTTAAATGAAGGAACCAAGCCGTGAAAAAAACAAAAAGAATTCTCATATATATATATATATATACTTTTTGATACTTGTAATAAAATTCTGTCTTGATCATTGTTGCAAAAATTGATTACTAAACTTTCTTTTTATTCTCCAGGTTAATAATTAAAGAAAATGATTCTTAATTAAAAAGAAACATATATGTGATCTGAATAATTAATGTTGGCTGTACCTACAAACGTGTTACTTTTATTTCAGAAACTATTATTTGAAGAAACAAGAATGAAAGATTATTTTAAAAAAAATAGAAAAAAAAAATACTGTATTTGACATGGCAGCATATTCGTAAATAGAATACAACTTGATCAGAACTGTATTTTGTTCCGTAGTATTAAGAGCAGTATGGTACATGCAGGGATTGCGTCAGGATTTTCAGTTTGGGGTAAAATAAAAAAAATAAAAAAATGGGAGCCTCTAAGTGGATTTTTGCACGGTTTCTATAGAGTTTTGACCAAAACATTTTAAAGTTGGGTGCTCGCTAGGTTTTGGGGGTGACACTCCCACAAGGTGGCGGAATCACTGCATACATGTATACACCCGTCTTCTTTCATTTCTATAAATTACCTGATATAAACATTTAGCTTCCTTTACATTATTTTATATAATAATAGCTTCCTATAAAATTATAGAAATTAAATATTATATAAAATAATTTATGGAAGATAAATTTTTATATCAGGATAGGAGTCACCGTGGCTCAGGCGGTAGCGCGTCTGACTATGAATCGGGCGTCCCGGGATCAAATCCCGGCCAGGGCGCTGGAGACTTTTCTCGCAGTGTTCCCATGCTTGGCGTTCTGAGTCCACTCAGCATCCTATCAAATAGAGTACCAGAGTGTCCTTGGTATTCCTGGGCACCTTGCGAAGGTAAAGGTGGTCGAACGTGGTACTGATAATCCCACCTCACTTCGTACCGTAGGTCAAGAAAATGTGGGGCGTTACCTCCACATTCCCCAAGCGCCGTTCACGCACGATGCGTGGGTATCGCACAGGGGATAGCTTTACCTTTTTTTTCTATATATTATCAACTTTTCTATAAATGACGTAAATGTTATTATTCTATAAATGACTTAATATAATATTTACTTATTTCTTCGCATTCGAATGACTTCATACGGGTAATGAAATGATGGCAGCGATAAGGGGGTCATGAGACCCCGCAGTGGACAGGGGAAGAACCTAACGCTTCATCAGGAGTATTATCCAATTAACTTTACCCAATTAATTTCTTAAATATTTTTTAAAAACTCTAAATTATTATGAAAGTGTAGAAACGTTCTACAAGACCTCTTCACGCCTAAACCATTTTTTGTACAATCTTGGCCTGGTTATAGGTTTGCACCATTTCAATTTGATGAATCAGTGTATACCAACTTAAAAAATATACAACTATACATTATCCCTATCCGCACCAAACGTGGCATTTAGATACTTTGTCAGAACATAGAGGTAATCCAGGTGCCGTAAACGTCCTAACGGTCACTGTTGCCAAACTTTTAAAAATAATATTTCAAGTTACTTCTGTAGCGATGCACCAAATTTGGTATCTCGGTACTGGGACAGGTCATAGAGGTATTCCGGGCGCAGCAGTTGTCACAGTCAGTGTTGCCAACCTTTAAATAAATTAAAATTACACGGTCTTATCCGCACTAACGTAAGTTTGTTTTTATGAGTGTTTGATATTGTTTTAGAAATGTTCTATAAATAGGTTTTGTTCTTTGTCTTATTGTCCTTTCTCTTTTTACGTTTTCTTTTATTTTGGAAAAGGAATTAGTGAGTTAGAAATATTCATATTATGTTTAGAAACGTTTATATTGTGTTTCATGGCGTTTAGTTATTCTACTCCATAATGGCGTCATGGAGGTTTAAACACGTAAGTAATCTTTAGTTCAAAACGTCTTTGGGCATTGTGCTTATACTAGCGTCTCAGGGAAGCACATGTTTCCAAAGCTCCGCCCACTCTCGTGGAGGCGCAGAACTCCTTGAACTATTAGTACCACCGAAAAGCGTTTGGCCTTAATGAAAATAGTAACTAATGGCACTTAGAGGTTAGGTAAGTCAGATTCGGTGTTTTTTTTATTGCATACGCGACTTGAACAGATATATTGTTTCCACGTGCGCTCGCCTTAGACGCAAGTGTGCTTATTGGGGCGAAGTGAGCGCCAGTTTCCATTTCGTTTAGAGCCCTTCTCCTCGGAAATGTTTCGTCCGATTTTTTATCAAATTTTGCACAGTGATCAAAATTATTAGTTTTTTAAGCCAATAAAATTGAAAATCGGACAAGGCACGAAGGAATGACCACCGAGAAACCTTCATGAACCACTTCACAGTATAATTAATCGCGTATGTGACCAACAGATGGCAGGGAAGCCAACGTTTAGAAAATCGTTCACTACCTTACACAAAGAAGGTAAGTGAAAGCATAGTAGCCCATTTTATGAGAATGTATTCTAATTACGTTTGCTACTGAGAATTTCAGGTAGCATTGTCCTTTTGTATTTAGACGTCAATTTTGATTAGGGTGTAATGTCGTCTAGTCAGTGATTTCGCCAGACCTCTGTGGGGGTGTCACCCCCAAAAAATCCTCGAGAACACCCACCCAATTTTGCGATCAAGAATCGATAGAAGCCGTGCAAAAACTCTGCTTACACCCTCCGAATTATGACTTTACACTACCCCAAAAAGGAAACTCCTGGCGGAACCTCTGCGTCTAGTTGTAGTAAATAGCTTAGCTTCCGATTGAAAAAAAAAAAAGTGGATGGTCGTCTCACATTAGTTTTACGCAGTGGCGAAAGATATTTGCTCTAAATTTTTGGATTATATTGATTAAAGCCTAAGTGTACAAGTTGGTTTAAAATAATATTATGTTAATGCCTTTATTTGTAGTTTGGATTATTGGGAACCAGGTTAACGAGAAGTTGCTCTGTTGGGAAAGGAAGGGGCTCATAATTTACAACTTATGTCCTATAGAAAATCTTAAATTTGTCTTCAAGCACCTGTCGATATTGCCACAACAATGTAACGATGAAATAAAAATGTGTGGTTTGAATATTATTATGTTACAAAAAAAAAAAGTTCTTGTTCGATGACAGATACTCACACGAAACAACGAAGAAGAAAATTTCTAATTTCATTATTCTTTTTCCTTCCAGAAAATCACAGGCGGTCAGGGTCAGAGGAAGTCCTTGTACTGGAAAAAAATAAAGGCCATGGAAACTCGTATTGGCCTCTATGAAGGAGATTTAATGGACCGGCAATCATGAAGCAGTGGAAATTATAACAGAAATTAGGAAAAAAATCAACTACTAATAGAATATATTTTTTGTCATAGTCTATCGTGTTCCAAGAGTGTTATTATTACTTCTTCTTTTTTTTGACATCTTTATTCATGTGTGAACCGTTTCTTATGGTAAACATGCGATCGGCCAAATGGTGTTCACTCATGATAAAGTTTCATTACTTCAAAGAGAAGAATACCACGGAAATGAACGAAGAAAGGATCGATCTTTATTGCGTCGTTTGTCTTCATGGTATGACATTAATGTACGTTGGAAAATAAACTTTGGAAGTACCCACATATTCCTATCCGATAAGTCAAAGTTGGGAAGGCCTTCCAGTGACAGACAACCTTGATAAATTTATCCAAAAGTGAAAACCACTGATACTGGAAGACAGTTTCATAACTGCAAACGGTTCATCTCAGTTATGGCAACGAGTGTGGTTCATCGGAGTATTTATTCATGAGCAAATAAATAGGTCAACGGTTCTGGCGTGATGGGTTACCGGATAGTTGACTCCTCTGCATAAACATTGGTCTAATTTGCTCATAACACGGCTAAGGAACGAAGTAAATTCGAATTTGAAATTTTTGCCGTATCCCACAATGCACCCGATTTAGCACCCAGGAACTTCAAGTTTCTTCAGATTAAGAAGCCATTACGAGGTAAATGTTTTCACACCTGTAATTACGTGACTGAAGAGGTTTATCCATGGTTTGAAACGCAGTCTGGAGATTTCTGCAAAGTTGAGCTGTGGAGAGTCAAGGAGCTTTGGCAAATACGGAGTACACATAGAAGGATTAATGCCACCGCATTTTATTTGTTCCACTTTGAATTTATCAGAGAAGATAATTAAAACTTCACGATAAACCCTCGCATATTCAAAATATTGTATCTTTTCACAAGAAAATAAGTCGAACTGGAAATACTGTGAAGTAAATAATAGTTCTACACACACGCAGTCATTTTGATTATGGTTTTCAAGAATTTTACTCATTTCTACCAGGCGAATGTCTGCCTGGTGCAAAGGATACAGGCTGTCACTTTCTCCATCCTTTTACCTAGAATATTTGCTCACCGAGATTGTTGTATTTCCCACGGAGGACTTGGGCAATATGATAACTTATTAACTCATTAATAGAAATTAAACATATTTAATAAATGATGAGTTGGATTGTGGAATGGCTCAACCTGGATTAAGTCGCTTTTCCGTTTCGTGGACTATTAGCTGTATTAGCCCATTACGTATAAGAATATATGAATACTATTATAGCTGATTTGCCCGTCCGTTAATACAGGGTCCAGATGTTTATCCCCCCCCCCCCTTACCCCCCCCCCCCTGCTAGTACAGTCATTTGAAGCCAAAATCTTCTGATTAGGAAAAAAATATCTTAAAAGCAGGAAACCTGGTATACATATAATATTTGGGAACCCAAGTAACATATTAAAAATCCCGCAACATGAAACTTATGCTACAGCCGCCATATTGGAAA
>JAGDQP010037410.1:6066-18631 GCA_022664845.1 Lepisma saccharinum | reverse complement strand
AGAAACGCGAAGTGACACTTGCTATCACTGTAACGACTCACTCATTAACAGGGTCCATACTGTCTCCATCAGTTCAGAGCTACCCCTGAACAGAAGATAATCTTGCATTCGTTCCATTAACAATTCCCCAATGTGTTGTGGCGTCAAGTGCACCTCACCACCATTTTCATCATCACTCCAAATAAAGTATGATTGTGAGGCGAACTTATAATAGTCCAAATGAAAAGAAAAGATAAAAAGATACAAAGAGTGTACTCAGCAATTTGATTTGCAAATTATGTATTTTAGTGTCTTTAGTTACAGGAACAGGGGGACGTGCGCAAGGGAGGGTTCTTGGGGTCAGGACCCTAATCCGAAATTCCATTTTCTTGTTGTAAATTTAGTCTAATTTTAGGGACAATTTTACACATAATCTACTCTCATATTGAAATTGGATCCCCAAACGCCTTGGAGCCCTCCCGAAATAAATTCCTGCGTACGTGCCTGTACTGGAAGATCAGAATATTAAAAGAAAGCTTCAGTGAGTTCCGTGTTATTTAAAGACTAGATTTCATTTTCCACATTCTTGTGTGCAAAACAATCGTATGTGAATAAAAAAAAAATCATAAAAGCGTATTTGTTGAATAAGGAAATCGCCCCAATCTGTATATAAATAAATGTCATTTTACCCATGTATGTATGTTCCACATCTCCTCCTAAACGGTTGGACTGATTTGGATTTCCATATCTTTTCTTTAAATTTATTTATGGCCTTTAGGTTTAGTCCGGGACAGGGGAGAAGCCAAGATGTAGAAAGGCAGCGATCCTGACCTTATAGAAGGTACCATCCCGGCATTCGACTGAAACCAGGCAAACTTCATTATTTTGGTGCTAAACTTTTTGGCACTACCTCCTCATCAAGCCACGAGCCGCTACTGTTGCTTAATGTTATGCCAAAAAAAATATAATTAAAAACTAATTGGTCATGTGCACGTTGAAAACCGATTGAATTTTAAACCACATTTCAACGAAGATAGAATTTCGTTGACACGGCATTAATGTGGCGTACTTTCAACTATCATTCATACTGTCCTAGATTTAGTTTCACACTTGTATTTCTAATTTATTTGCTTAAATATTATAATTAAAAAACAAATACGATGAAATTAACTACATATTTCATGTTCTCATTTGCATGTTGAAAACACTGAATTTTAAACTATGTTTCAAAGAACATTAATCTAATTTTCGTTAATTGGGCATTAATCTATGACATAGATTTCACTTTATATGCGTTTTATAAGGCAACATATTGCATTATTGAGAAATACAAATTTGATAGTGCAGCGATGGTCAAAGGGTTAAAGAAGAAAAAATGCACATAAGAAAGAAAGGAGGAAAGTATTCTTTAATTTTATCCGTACATGATGGTGGAACGACGCGTAGCAACTCAATTCTAGACTGACTGTTAATAGATAGCGTAAAAGAGCTGCAAACTCGCAATGTGGATCCATGGATGAGAGGATAAGACGACGGGCTACCAACGAAAAGTGCATAACGTTCCTGTGTTCGAACCCCAGCTTCCGCTGGAATTATTTACTGTTAGAAAATTAACACCGTATATCATGAGGAAAGCAACGGATAAAATGAAACTCACTGTGTTTATACCAATAGACAACATCCATGTTTTGTTTTGGCCAACTGAACCCGTTTGTTTTTTCTTCTCAACTATTATTCAACGTCGAATAAACTGTTGAACAGGCGGATATTTCGGTACATTTACAACGTTAACATATCGTTTCGGTACTAACGTTTAATCCGCACATTTTCAACGTTTGTGTGCTACTGGGGAATGTTTTAATTTTGTTCCAAAGCGATTTATCTTCATTACTTGTTTACCATTTTCTTTGCTTTATGATTCTTTTGATCATTACACCTATATTTGAAATATAAAAAAAAAAAATAAAGTTATGTACAAAGTATAAATTTTCTTTTAATTTTAATCTTGAAGTCAAGTGTTTAAAATGTATGTTTTCTTCAATACATTGTATCTCATACATTACTTTAAAAGTAAACAGCTTTAGAATTGAAAACGGAGGGAAACTGATCATAGAAAATAAACCAAAATTATATTTTCCGTGTACTAGCTTTAGGTTAACAGGATTTTTTTCCGGGAAAGTTGATTTTGGAATAACCAAAAGAATATAGCGGAAAGTATAAATAAAAAATATGAATCTCATATTGCGATTAAGGAGAAACTCGAAGGAGTTTGTTGAAAATCTAAATTTTGCACTTGTTTTTCTGTGTTTTAAGATATAATACATTAAACAAACTATCGACTTTCTAGAAACAATCATTAGACTTCAGGAGGAACGAGTTCATAAGGAACGAATTCCTGGGAACGAATCCACTTTTTGAGACTTTTTCGTTAGAAATATTTCCTTTTTGAAAAACCTGTAACGTGAACGTATTCAAGTTCCTTTTAAGGAGTAACGAGTAATCTTTCCCTTTAAGAGCAATCGATAGAACCTAAATCGTTCCTTTTGTTCTGTGATCTGGAAAAACTTACTTTGCACAAGGAACTTGAATGCCGCGTGGATAAAGTTCCTCTTTTGAAGAATCTGGACGCAGTACGTCACTATTTCAATTCAAGACTGAACGAACTGTAACATTACTAATCGAACTTGGAACGAGTTCCTTCTTTTTGAAACACTTCCCCAAGATTGACGGGGGAG
Source organism: Lepisma saccharinum (assembly GCA_022664845.1). Classification (NCBI taxonomy): domain Eukaryota; kingdom Metazoa; phylum Arthropoda; class Insecta; order Zygentoma; family Lepismatidae; genus Lepisma; species Lepisma saccharinum. The sequence goes on along the minus strand of JAGDQP010037410.1, from coordinate 15,917 downwards.
TTAAAAAACTTCCCAAAACTTCCCTAACAAGTTCCCCAAGATTGACTCACCGTTCGTAGTTCTTTCCATGGATGATAAGAGTGTAATGGATAAACAACTTAAGGAGTTCCGCGTATGAACTGTAGAGGGGGACAGTATCGAACTATAGTGGTGCCATCTTAGAGCAGAGAGGAGTACTAAAACCAATTCCAATTTTGACTTTTGTTACTTGAACCAGAACACTTCTGCTTAGCCACTGACAAAGAGCAGCCAGTTCGGCGAAATTCATTCCTATTCGGAGAGAAGGCCAACATGGAGCCATCAGTACAGTAGTCTAGTATGAATGCTGATCTAAGGAATGCTGGTTGTTCTTGAACAATTAGACTACTTGTATTTACTATATAATCTACAGAACAATGCACTAGCAAACATCACTTATGTCAAGACATTGTGCTGCTTCACGATGTCAAAATATGTATATATTCACCAAATGTAGAACATTACTAGGTATGCCATGTCTTGGCTGAAGAGAGGTACTATAGGATCCAGTTCAACAGATTTCTTTCTTCTTGTAGTGAGTTTGGTTGATTGTAAAACAATTTCATAACCCTCGACAAGTTCCCATGGTGATTATTTACTATTTCAGTTTAACATCTACATATTTGGACAATTTCTTTACGTTTGCCATTGTATCGATACTCAAATGACATATCAACTTTACTAGGTCATAGTTTTAGGTCATATCAAAATGCAACATGGTACTATTTTTGCAATAATTAGATATTGGATGGATGATTGTATAATTTACCTGAGATCTGGAATCGTTGGAGTGCCATGACCTTGAGAACTGCTACAGGTGCCCAACAAAGAACGTCTGTGAAGACTATGAAGAAGAAACGGATGGCGAATTCTGAGTCTGCTACTGCCAGCGGTGTTGCATTTCTAGTCTTCCAAATGCTGTAGAACATTCCTGTGTACACCAGAACAATTACCACCATACTGGAAACGAAACCAACCAGAAAAGTTATTAATTTAAACAAAGTACGATAAATGGTTATAGCAATGATTCTAAACCAAGAGCACCGCGAACTGAGAGAAATGAGTTGATAGTGTATATGGAATTCAACATGGTGGATGGACGCTGAACAACTTTCTAGAACAGTGATCGTTGTCTTATCATCTTGACGGTAGGTGTGAAGACATAATAGAAAATGAAGTTATATTTGTAGTGAAAATAATTGTAAAGCTTCATCTGTGATTGGTGTTAAATCCTATGTGTGCGTGGTTAGAAGAGTCGTGCTTGTAATTGGCTTAAACATCTGTGACTCTGATTGCCAAGATATTTCATGTCTGTGGTTAGTTAGAAGAGCCATGCATTTGATTGGCTGAAACATCTTCGTCGTGATTGGTTGAAACATATGCGTCTATGACTGGCTAGATGACCTATGTATGTGGTTGATTGTTAGACAAGACGTGCTTGTGATGGCTTGAGCATTTGTGATTGACTAGATGACCTATGAGTGTTATTGGTCTAGAGGACCGTTTCTGTAATTGGTTGACCGTGTTTCACTTTGTTTTATGGTGGAGAGTTATGTTTGGCTTAGTCGAGAGTCGATGTCCTTTTTAAGATTACTTCTTTCTTCCTAACTTCTTTTCTTCCGGCACTTTTTCAATATTTATTATACTTGCACTACGTATACCAAACGTTACTGTTACCATATGTATACCAAACGTTAGTGTTACCATACGTAGCGATTAGGTTACGTAGTGATTTATAATGAGAGCAGCAGTAACCTACTACTACACACCTTACACATATTTCTTAGATTTGAAGACTTTTTACCTTTCTGGTTATGATGTCCTCCAGTATTTTGATCGATAAAGTTCGTTTAGGTTAAGGTAGGTTAGTTTACTCGTTAATAAAAACAACACTTTACCTAACCTAACATACTTTACCAAAATAATGGTGGATAGATAGGGAGTTTGGATTTCGAATCAGGGTTATGAATGCTTATCAATCTTTGAAAAATAAATGTTTATTTGTCATTTACAGTTGGCCTGTATGTCGTAAATTACCCAGGCAAAAATATTGTATTGGGAGATAATGATCTAGATAAAATTCATATTAGCTTATGCACCATTAACTTCTGAAATGTAAAGAGCCCTAACTTAATCCCAGTAGGTGTGTCTCATATCTATTACAATGTTTGGAAGTATAATAATAACATAAATTACAAGATGTTATTAATCCATACACCACAACTATGAATTTCATTAATATCGCTTTAAAAACGTAAAATTTAGTGGGACAAGTCAATCTGAATTAAATTATGAGTTCAAATGATATACACTGAATAGCAGCGATATTATAAACATCCTGTCATCAGGAATAAGATCGCCTATTTCGTAACAACAATGTCTATCAAGGTCAGAAATATTACCAATGGTGAGCTAATAGGTGGTGCTCCTAGATCACTCGGTGACTGCTGTCGAGACGGACTAGTACAAAGATAGATAAAAACTTATTTTGTATGAGTATTTCGATGATTATTGACTGCAGTCTATCTTGGTTATACGGAATGCAATGCTTTTAAAACTCACGAGCATCCATATTCTTGGCAGGATTCAAGCCCTCTACCTCTTGGACTATATACACACTCACAAGTACAAAAGTTAGATTCATTTTGATAGGGGTAAGATATTTACGCTAGAAGAATATGGTTAGAGCACCTCAGAAGTAGCAAGGTTTGTGGAATGTGCTCACGATCAGTTGTGATAAAATCACCGATCCGGATAAAGAAAAAGAAAACGGGAATTATAAAGGAAAAGAATCAGAAAGATGTTGGGGAGTCAAGACTCATTGATGCCAAAGACGACTCAAAGCTCTTCTCCAACATAGTGCGAACCAATAAAAAATACTATTGTGGCTAAAGTCGTAGAGACATTTAAAGAAGGTATCCCGGTCGCATGAATCCCGTTTTATTGCACCATGAGTTTACCTGGTGCAACCCATGGATATCTTCAGGATTTACCGAAGAAGAAAAGAACCTGTCAGAGGGGATGTGATAGTTTGGGCGATTTTCTCATGGGCAACAGTGTAATCATTCCTGCGGAAAATATTTGACGGACAAAACATCGTCCAATGTTGTCCATGAGAGCATCCTGGCAGACTATGTTCAACTGTTTATGTCAGTGGCATTATTCTCAAAAGCGGCATCATCCAACAGGGTAAGGCAAGTGTTACTCCCCTAATGGGTGAACCTGTGCCCAACAGTGGGTCTACGATACACTATTAGCTCACTATTTAGGCTGAGTTTGCAAGAGGTTTTTCAGTTGGGTTAGTTATAAATATTATATCTAAATCTTTATTATTTTATCTACCATTGCGTCCTATAATTAGGAAACCACCATTAACCCACCATACATGCGACTCGCTTCTTTTCATTTGTTTTATTCCAAGTATTCCCTTCTATGACCAGAACATTTCTTTTTCTAGTCTGACTTGATTTTGATAACACCACGCATATATCTCCTAGAGCTCATTTCCAAACTAACCTGTCAAATCAATAACTAATATAATTAATATGTAACTACGTATAAAGAAAAAAGGATTATGTTCTTCAACTTACCTAGAAAGGTTTACGCCAAGGAAAATGAAAGCGGAATATTGCCAGCCAACCACATATGGATCGTCTATATGAAGTGGAAAACACATTCCGTTGATGCCATAGAAACGAGTACTCTCCCACCAGTGGATTGCTATGACAAAAAGAAAAATAACATTTTTTACTGGTACTGTTTATTAACTGAACTCATCGATTTTTGTTCAAATAGTTTTCGCATTCCCTTTTGCTACATTTCGATTTTGAAAAAGAAAGGTACGAGGGATATTGGAAACAACCACCTGCGCGACCGGAATTTAAGTAACGAAGTGAAAGAAAAAGCCTTCAAAGAAAGGAAACGCAAGACGGATAAAACAAGCCATCTTTCCTAAAGTTATATAAAACAAGCCATATTTTCATAACCTGAACTAATTCTTACAGAGTGTAACTAAATGAATTCCTTGATTTTAAAAATTAATTGTAGGCAGAACACTAAACACAAGCAATGATACATCCGCAGGTAAGAGAAAAAGTTTCAAAGTTTCGTTTGGAGTATGGATTAGGTTAACATGAGTAACGTCAAACGTATTTGGTCCTAATTAACCTCCGATTGAAATAACTTAGAACACTCAGTTATGAATAACAAGCACCAGAACATTAACATGCAGATTTAAACACAAATAGCAGCCAGTAAGCCTTTTTGCTACTACAGACGCTTTCGTCCCAGAAGACATTTCCTCCTGGTGCTCTTTGTCAAATGTCTTGGAATATCGCAATTTCTGTGCTTTATTTGAAGGTATTAATATTTTGCTGTTCCGTGGTCCAACATTGAAACAGCTTATTTCTTCTGTCTTTGTATTCATTGGAGAAACAGAAGAAATAAGCTGTTGGTTTAGTTAGTCAAGGACACGTACAATTTCAAACATCTCTATAGTTGAAATTTCCAATCAAGTGTTCTTAAAAGAAATTACTGAAACCAAAAATATGGAAAACATAGTAGTGAAGTGATCCCTAATGGCTGGAACTGGTCTCCGCTTCTTAAAATTTTCTATATTTATTTAACATTGTTTCTACAAGTGACTACAATTATAAACCAGATCGAAGACAACTTATTATAATTATTCGATAAAAGTTCGGTTGAATTATATATAGTATATACTTAGTTTTTTATTTGCAGCTTCTAATCTTAATAAGGTGTTTGTTGCCGAAATACTAAAAAAAGTCAGTAAGTAAATTACGAATTCGTGGGGTATAACGGGACATTTCCGTATCTTCGAAAGATGTCCCTAAGTAGCAGTACACTCATACTTTGTACTGACTCAGTGAGCAACGCCACTGCTTATTGACGGCGTGTTGGTACAGTAGAATCGGCTACTGAGCTGGGATACCGGACAGCATATTTGCGAACCCCAAATTGTATAGCATTGCTCGTAAGCATACTTTCCTCCCGCCACTACCTTTTAAGTATCAAATAAACATTTAATACGCCTCATTTGATTTTAATGCAAAAAAGTCTGGCAGCGTGCGTAATAACAAAAAATCTAACCTTACTTTAAGCAACCCGCCTGTGGTCGCTTACGCTCTGTTGGCATTAATGTGTGTAAAAATACAAGAGAACTTTATTTGATTATTTTTATATATAAAACATGTGGAAAGTAAGGCACATGAAAACGCTGAAAATGCAAAAAAAAAAAAAGTGCAAGAAAACATACGGTGTATTTTAATAACGAATATGAGGAACCACATGAAAAAAAAAGCAATCATAACACCACCTGGTATCGAACACAGCTCCCCATATAGCAAACCGACATGCTATCGACTAAAACACGCTAGTAACTTGTTAGTAGCAATTTGGAAAACATGTTTAAATTAGTTTTTCTCTTGTGAGAATATGCCTCTTGAATATTTGACACATTCACTCCGTATACATATGGATTTACGAACTTATTGACCCACACAGATAAATTGGTTTACATGCAATAGCCATTCGTGATTTTCTTAAAATAAATTTTAGGAACTTTAAGTCTTTCGAATATACTTTATCCTAATCTCTTCCCGCTAGATAGTAGCACATTAGTTTTCTCGACTCAATGTTGCCATCCGACATTTAACTATATTCTCTACGTGCATTTTTCGTAACTTTCGTACATTTCATTTTTTATGAGAAAAACATATATTATGTTTCACTGCTAGAAGTTCTTTAATTCCTACAAAACTCACCAGGAAACACAGAAACAGCAATGCCGAAGGTCCAAATAATGAAGACGCTCAAGTAGGCCGATCTCATGGTCAGCTTGTGTCCTCCAAATGGAATGGTGATGAATAGAAATCGCTCTAGGGACATGAACGCTAAGATCAAAACGGAGACCTATGGAACAGGAAAAAGTGTACAAACAAGTTAGAGAAGAAATTACTAATTTGTTAAATTATATATATATATAAAGTTTTAATTTACATTCACCACTACTTTTAACTTGTTTTCCTAAGAGTGTTTGTATGAGTGAATTCTTAAAGGAACACGAGCTATATATTATGTTGTCTATGTATATATAAAAGAAAATAGCTAATTTTTCAAACAATAATTTCGTCTTTGTGAATTTCTTTCTTTGCAATTATTTTATTAATTCTCTTTTTGTATATATGATATGTATTCTCTTACTGTAAATTGAGTGTGACATTCATATTGTAAATATAACTACTGCTCTTGTATTTAGTTACCCACGTATAATAAACCTGGAATCGTTAAATGATATTCATTGTCAGTATCTTTCAAATTTCTAATTTTTTGCAAATCCATGCTCCCCAATGATCAACTCCATAAATCTCGTATCTTGATTTTGTATTAAGTCACCTCAGGATTATCGTGAGTTTAGTAAAACAATGATTACATAGTATAGTAAATTGTATTTCTATAGGACCTTACAAATCAAGTTTTAAGATAAAATGATCTGCCATGTTATATAAGAATTTAGATTTTCTTTGTGAGACAGTCTTTGTCCTGAGGAAAGTCAAAAGTATGATTCACGGTCGCAAAGAATTTTGAACTGAATGGGTGACGAGTTCTCAGGCAAGTATGAAAGAATACCTTTTTTAAAAATATTAGGGTTACCTCCTTATCATTGTATTTTAAATCCAATATAACAGGTGTGGTCTTAAATAAAGGACAAATTATCTTCTCAAAATTTGTAGTCATTCTCTTTCTAAGCTAATACCGATTATAAAAATTATTTTTCTTTCCTAACAGCTGAAAAATAGAACCACTATATTAGTCATATGGAAAGTGTTAAAAACAATTATGTTCAACTTCAAAGTTCTTTATATGAAAACAGATGCTTTTAATATTTTCTGAATTCTTAGTTTTGGTCTTTACCATCTTCGCTTCGAGACTATTGAATATATTTTATACGATAGTATATTTATAACTACCGTTGTTTGATTTCACTGCCACATTTAAGACGCTATTGTTATTTTTCATTCTGTTCCTCTCATGATATTTAAGTATCGAAGTAACACTGCTCAGTGCATGCATGAACTTGTTTTCAGTGAACGTCACTTCCTGCTGAGAAGAAAATTTGCCGTTCGTAATAAGATTATCTTTCCGTCACAAATAAGGCGTATCTTTCACGATAAGAATTTATGTCCAGCACTGATAATAGAAAGCTTTATAGATATGAAGTTTACTATACGACTACATTCAAACGGTTTTCATTTTGGTTGGATATGCTCGCATTTGGTGAGTAGCTGGAAAGAACACAGCTAGTTTTACACAGTTTTATGTTAGGCGTGACTGAAGACCTTACGCCACTCATGTAGTGTATATAACTAAATTATCCACAGGAAGACAAACTTTACTTACTTTTATCATAACGGAGGTTATTTATGAAAATATAGATTGTCGGAAGCTCCTCAGATCCTACATGGAGAAAACTCCTCTGTTCCTAAAATGCAAGCTGGTATTCAGCGTATAAATATTTCATGATGGTTGTGTGACTTTTGACCTATTGTTTCCTTTCGATATTATTCTTTCCAAAAACCTCGTTTCTCCTTCATAAAGAGAGAAGGAACTAACCCCTTCTAGAAAATGGGTAACGCTTAACGAGACGTACCACTGAAGAGAAAAGAAAGATTTCGGCGTGTAGGTGACAGTAAAGTAAAAAATCTATGCAATATTCTCCGTTTTACAAGGAACTGAAACATAAGTGGTAAATGTAGAAAAATAGATAAGCGACTTTAAACCCCTTTTCACACGTCGAAGTTAATAAAGGAAGGAAACCTCAATGTATTCATATACATGCGTGGCAGGAAAGCTTATTGACAAGATGTGGTTCTGTATTACGAGGAGAAACATGGAGGAATGAAATGTCTTTAGAATTTCTAGCACGTTCAGCGCTGTTTGAACGTTGGATTATTTGAATATTAACAATTCCTCTCAGGCAAGAGTTTCTGTGGTAATATTCTGAAAGCCTCAAAATAGAGAAAATTAAGCTATGTTGTTTGTTCCGTGGTGTTTATACTACTTGCACAATACCAACATTGAGTTGTCATATTAATGAGAATTAGTTGAAAGTTCAATTTAAAATGTCTCTAACGCTTTCAAAGTGAGCTTTTCGTTTCCGGTAGTTTTATGCGTTCTGAAGCTTGTAAAGAGAAAAGAAGGGTTTCTTCACTTGCGTTTACGTTTAACTTATAAGTATTTCGAGAAAATTGCCTTATTTCCCGGCTCTAAATTCGGGACATCTCATAAATATTGAAGGTGAGTTGAAAGTTCATTACATATGTTAAAACTAACCAAACATCCTTATAGGAAAAGTAAATTGACGTTTCAAATGGTATTCGGAAAAAAATCCAGGCAGATTTAAAATTCACGAAATTTTAATGAATCCTCAAAAGTAGGTACTGCCATCTATCATTTAGCTGTTAAACTACGTTTTGTTTGAGAAGATAGAAGGTTGGAAAAGGTAATCTTTGATATCTAACCTGACTTTTCAAACCTAACCTAATCTTATCTAACTTGTAAAAAAGGTGCAAAAGAAATAAAAAGGAAGCATTCCGTTATAAGCGCAAAGAAAAAAAGTAATGTTATTATTCTTTCTTTAAAAAAGATAACCATACACCTTGCCGGGAATTGAACAATAAAAAGTAATCAATGTTGAAATTAAAAGAGTCCAAAATTGCAAGGGAAGTTAGTGACTAACACATTCAACTTGAACACGTTTGTATTTAACACTGGTATTATTATCTCAATAAACAAATATGTGTGGAAGTCTCGATTAAAATTAATCAGTACAAACCTTCTTTAATATGATACATTGCTTTCAATTTTGATCTATCAACTTTAATCTTTGCGTCTGCTGAGGAAATCTTGACTTTTTAACTAACTGTATGCTTGAGTAAAGATTATCTAATCCCTTGTTTTCATTAGTAACATCTTACCATGTTAACGTTAACCAAGATCATTTTAGTAATGTGAACGCAAATTACCGTTAAAGCGGGTTTCAAATTTAACCAGCAACTTACGACGGTTATTTTCGTACATTATAGCCCAAGCAACAAGTACTTTTACTTGGAAAACAATACAAGAGTTTTGAAATTTGGGAGTTTGACACAGTTTCACGTCCTGAGTGACATACTGAATTTGTGGCCTTGGTACGTTGTCGCTCGCTCCACCATATTAAAAAATGGCGCCCGAGATATGTTTTTGATAATATCTCACTTCAAAAGCATTTTAGAGCAAAATGTGTTAAAAGAAAAAAATATATAAACGAAATTCTCTTCAAGAAAGGTTATTTCCATTTTTCGTCTAAGATGCACCGCTTAGGCGCTAGAGATGCTTTTTAGGTAGATTTCGAAGAAAATATACCTATTGAGATCGGTACGATATGAAAGTGTATATATATATATATATATATATTAACACGCTAGCGGCCATAATTTTGAAGATATTTGAACCAAATTTTTATATGTTGTTTCTAGGCTTAATAGCTCGGTTAAGTTCGTTAATGAGCAAAATCGGTCGCCATCTTGGATCCAAAATGGCCTCCGAACTCATTGTTGTATAGAATACACAGCCTAAACCGCTGGGGCTATTGAAATCAAATTTGGCATAAAGGTACAACATCACTTTTTGATTATGAAAATGTTACCTAATGAGTTCAAAGACGCCATCTTGGATCCAAAATGGCGGACCTAAAAATCAATTTTCCACACCGTTTGAGCTAGAGATACGAAATTTGGCATAAAGGTGCATTATGACGAGTAGCTTAGGGAAAT